>JAKTPN010000354.1:159049-195225 GCA_030557665.1 Blastobotrys apis
GAGTATACAGTCACACGACCAAAAAAAAAAAAAAAATACCAAAAAAAAGGAATAATACAAAAATGCGCATCATTTTATTCTCCTGATAAAACAACAGCTAACAAATTTAAAACAGAAAAGACTTTTGACAAATCAAACCAATCTTTTTCCAACGGATTATGATCTGCATTATCCGCAATGTCTGAGGGAAGCAAAGTCCATCAACCTCGACCACCAGGAAATACACAACGAGATGCAGCCTTTTCGGACATTTTCGGTTCAGCACCACCTCCAGGTAGATCTCAAACGATGACATCTTCGGTAATACCACCTTCGATGGATGGTGAGGATGTTAATAATCTACCTCCGTCAATCCCGGTAGACCAAAGTTTACGACATGCTTCTTCATCGAATAGTTTACGGTCTCGTGGTCGACAGCAAGAATCAACCCCACCAATACCACAAGCTCCATTTGTCAATGGTAATTTACCTCCTCGTCAAGGTAGTCCGGTAAGAGCGGATGTTCATGATATGCAGTTTCAACAACAATCACCAATGCGAAGGTCATCTCCAATGGGACCACCACCTCCTGGTAATATCAACATGTCACGGCCAGGCCATTATCAGCATCCACAACAATCTCCAACAACTGATGGTTTTGGAAGGCAATTACCAACTGCTTTACAACCACCATTTCAACAACAGAGACCCCAACATCCGCAGTCTTATGGTCCAGGTCAAAGTCCTGCACAAGCACAATCTCCAAGGACGAATCAGTATTCATACCCACAATCTCCACAAGCCCCTCCTCATATGTATCAACAAGGTCCATCATCGCCCAGTAGACAACAAGCTCCAGGGCCCCCAGGAGGAGGAGATTACCAAGGGCAGTTACCTCAACAAGGACGGACAGGTGGTACGGATTGGATACCATCACCTCAACATGGTAATATTCCAAAGCTAAAAACTCCAATGCCTCCTCAGCATCGCCAAGTACCTCAACATGCGTACCCAGGTCCACCACCGCCTCAAATGTCACCTCAGATGCGAATGGAACGACAATCATCGAATCCAAATTTGCGTCCACCAGGTCCACCGCGTGTTGTTTCAAACCCAACAACAACAAGTATCCATTCACCTCCAAATCTTCAACAGCCACCGCAACAACAACAGCAACAAGGTAGACCACAGACTTCGCCAGGAATGGGATTTAAACCAGATCAAGTTCCAAGAAGCATGTCAATGACAAATTCGACCGCTGCTCCCGCTGCTCCGGCAATAACTCGACCAGGAGGTGGTACTCCATTTGATCGTGATCATCGGTCGCATACAATGACGTTATCAGGTCGCGTAATTCCTCAAAGGAATAGTAATGAAGTTATACACTTGAATCATTCACGATCACTAGCTCAATCACGAAATAGTAGCAACAGTTCAATGTTGTCGAGTTTTAAACAGGGGCATAATAGACCGACGGATGGGCGTGGTAGTGGTGGAGACAAGGACAAGGGTAATGTACCAACAACTCCAACAGGAAATGGTAGTAATCCCGCACTAGCACAACGTTCTACTTCTACTTCAAGTAGGGCAAGTGACGGATCATCATATCCACATTCGACAATCTTGACAACGTCTCGAAAAGTACCGTTGGTGTATCCAGCAATGTTATCAAAAGTTGCAGATACTTTCCGGTCCAAAATCAATCTAGGAGATCGAATCAAGAATGAATTGGCTTATAAAAACTCGTTTACTGGTGCCGAAGCAGTGGATTTGATCACATATATTATTAAAACCCCAGATCGAAACCTGGCATTGTTATTGGGGCGAGCATTGGATGCTCAAAAGTTTTTTCATGACGTTACGTATGATCATCGGTTGAGAGATACCAGTAATGAAGTTTACCAATTTAATGAAATTGTGGTGGATGGTGAAGAGCAAGAAAAACAACGGTTGTTGTTGCAGGAGAATAATGTTGACGATGAAGGTAGTAATAGTAATGGATCATCGACTGCTACAGTTCCAGTTAATGGTGTGTTTACATTGTTGGCAGAATGCTATTCTCCAACATGTACACGAGACCAACTGTGTTATTCAATTGCATGTCCAAGACGATTGGAACAGCAAGCTCGGTTGAATATGAAGCCTCAACCCGGTTTGAAACGAGCAGAAAGTCGATTGTCTTTGCATGGTGATGATGAAAAGGAACAAAAGTTGTGGATTCACACCGTGTCGAAGGAGATTGCAGATAGTACTCCAGATAAAGAAAAGAAACGACAGGAGGTTATTTGTGAAGTTATTTATACAGAACGGGATTTTGTCAAGGATTTGGAATATTTGCGAGATTTCTGGATCAAGCCATTGAGAAATTCGAATATTATTCCAGAGAATCGACGAGACAAGTTTATTCGAGATGTGTTTTCTAGAATTATGGAGGTGCATACTGTGAATATCAAGCTTGCTGAAGCGTTGACTAAACGGCAACAACAAGCACCAGTGGTGAAGCAAATTGGGGATATCTTTTTGGAATATGTACCAAAGTTTGAACCGTTTATTCGATATGGTGCGCATCAATTGACTGGTAAGTATGAATTTGAACGAGAAAAGAGTCAGAATCAGGCGTTTGCCAAGTTTGTTGATGAGACTGAGCGGCTCAAGGAGAGTCGAAAGTTGGAGTTGAATGGGTATTTGACAAAGCCTACGACCCGGTTGGCAAGATATCCATTGTTGCTTGAGGCGGTGATGAAGAATACTGATGAAGAGGATCAAGATGCGGTAGACATTCCTGAAGCGATTGTATTGATTCGAGCGTTTTTGACCCGGGTTAATATTGAAACTGGTAGAAGTGAAAACCGGTTCAATCTGTTCCAGTTGAATCAACAGTTGATTTGGAGAAGCCAACATGATTATGTAGATATGCGGTTGACGGATGAGAATCGACAGATTATTTTCAAGGGCTTTTTGAAGAAACGAACGCAGGATAAAGAGAATCAAGGGGATGTTCAAGTGTATTTGTTTGATCATTGTTTGTTGTTTGTGAGGATCAAAATGGCCAACAAGCGAGAGCAATTGAAAGTGCATCGAAAGGTATGAAGATTGGAAGAGAGAGACAGACAGAAAGGACTAACAATATTTTAGCCAATTCCACTGGAATTGTTACAAATCGCCGAGAGTGAAGAAATGCCAAGCAAACCTTTGGCTAAACGACCAACTGCAACATTGACAGCCAAAATCCCATCGGTTAAAAACGACTTGACCGGCAACAGGTTCCCACTGACATTTCAGTATTTGGGCCGAAAGGGTTATGAAATTACACTGTTTGCAACTACATTTATCACTCGTAAGAAATGGGTTGAACATATTGAAAGTCAAAAGGACATGTTGGCTCAAAAGGGCGATGTGTTCAACGTGCATGTATTGAAAGACCGATTTTTTACGCAAAACAATCGAGTCAATTGTTTGACACCATTGGACGGTGGCAGAAAGTTGTTGTATGGCACTGATAACGGTATCTGGCTTGCAGAAGTCAAGTATACCCCAACAGGCCCAACAACTTCGAATCCGGTAAAGATCATCACTCTGTCGAATATCACCCAGATTGATGTGTTGGAAGAATACGGAATGGTGCTTGCGTTGAGCGACAAGTCACTGTATTCCTGGCCATTGGATTGTTTGGAAACTCCAGATCCAGTTGCCAATTCTCGACGATCCAAAAAGGTTATGGGTCATATCAACTTTTACAAGGTTGGCATTTGTCTTGGTCGAGTTTTGGTTTGTACAGTCAAGAGTAGTTCATTGACGACTACAGTGCGAGTTATGGAACCTAATGAGCCGCAGCCAAGACGGCAACAAAAGTTTTCCAAATTGCTAAAGGGACAAAGTGAAGGGTTGAAGGTTTACAAGGAATTCTACATTCCATCTGAAGCATTGTCTATTTCATTTTTGAAACGAAAGCTTTGTGTTGGATGTGCCAAGGGGTTTGAAATTGTTGATCTCAAGACTTTGGAGACTCAGTCCTTGCTTGATCCAGCAGACACGTCGCTTGATTTTGTGATTCGACGAGATGTGTTGAAACCAATTGCGATTTATCCGCTGGGGAGGAACTTTTTGTTGAATTATTCCGATGTATCGTTCTTTGTGAATGCAAATGGATGGAGATCGAGGCAAGATTGGAAGATTGAATGGGAGGGGGTGCCGCAATATTTTGCATTTAGCTATCCATATTTGATTGCATTTGAAGTGAATTTCATTGAGATTCGCCATGTGGATACCGCGGAGCTAATTCGAGTGGTGACTGGAGAGAATATCCGGTTTTTGCATGAATCGACACGGGAGATTATCTATGTTCATGAAGATGTGAATGGATATGATGAGGTGTTGAGTTTGGATTTCTGGGAAAAGAATCAAAAGGAGGGTAGTAATGCTGCAGGTGGTGGTACTAATCCTACTACTACCGGTCCACCTCCGGCTTTATCCACCACGACGACATTGGCTAGTGTAAATGAAGAAAGTTGAGATTAATGAAAAAAAAAGTTGAGATTAATTGACGAAATTTGTAATAGTTATTGAAATAGAAATGATCATGTCCGAATATTCACCGCTTTGCTTTCACGTGCTCTCCTCGATCTGGTTGGCCCCGGCCGAGGACAAGTAAAAACGCGTCAATCGCCGTGCCCCCTGGAAGTCTCCTTCGAGTTGGGAAAAATTTTCGGTTCCCAATTGATTAAGGCCCGGGCCAACAAACACGATTCATTTTTTCCAACAAAGCCAGCCCTTTTTTTCCCCTTTTTTCCTTCCTTTCTTTCTTTCTTCTTACCCACACCTGCTCTTAGCGTCCACTCTTTTAACCTACCCATTAACTAGCACACACACACACACACACAGCATAGAAAGATGACTTGTGAATGGTTGGATATCTCCGTGCCTAGTGTGGACCGGCCCTTTGGAATCTACCTGTGGGGGGTTTTCGACAAGCTTAGTGAAGTCGTGATTGGCAAGGCAGCGTCCAGCTTTGAGTTTACTCAAGGTCAAGGGTTGCCATTTACTACCTGGCAGGAAGTGGTAGCGGGAATTGTTACATATTATATCGTCATTTTTGGCGGCCGGGAGGTGTTGCGAAACGCCCCGGTGATCAAGTTGAACTGGTTGTTTCGACTGCACAACTTTGTTTTGACAGTTTTTTCATTGACTTTGCTAGTATTGTTGGTGGAACAACTGTTCCCGATTTTGGTCCGACACGGTTTGCTGTATGCTATCTGTGATGAGGGATCTTGGACTCAACCAATCGTCACTGTATATTATTTGAACTACTTGACCAAGTATTATGAATTGTTGGACACTGTGTTTTTGGTGTTGAGAAAGAAGCCATTGACCTTTTTGCACACGTATCACCATGGTGCCACTGCTCTTTTGTGTTATACTCAGTTGATTGGCCGAACTTCTGTTTCTTGGGTGCCAATCGCACTAAACTTGTTTGTTCATGTGATTATGTACTGGTACTATTTCCTTGCTGCGTTTGGTATCCGAGTGTGGTGGAAAGAATGGGTGACTCGAACCCAGATCATTCAGTTTATCATTGATTTATTCTTTGTGTACTTTGCTGCATATACCTATTTCACATCTACTTATTGGCCATGGATGCCAAATGCAGGGAACTGTGCTGGTGAGGAGTTTGCTGCCGTATATGGATGTTCGTTGTTGACTTCGTATTTGTTCTTGTTCATTGGGTTTTACCTCCGGGTTTACTCTAAGTCCAAGGCTGTCAAGGCTGGTAAGGAAAAGAAGAGTGCATTGACTGCGGCTGCAAAGGCCACTTATTCTCCGTCTCCATCTCCATCTCTGGCTTCTACACGACCTGCTTCTCCAAAGGTGTCAAAGTCTAAGAAGGCTTAGACGATTAAGCTACTGAAGTAATGAAAAGAATAATTTAAGGGAAGAAGGAGGAAGGATGAAATAGTATCAATGCCGTTGGAAGTTATGATTCGTTTAAAAATAAGTTAAATAGGGCTGTAATGGAAAAGTAATAAAAGACTAGTATCTGTCAAAAAATAATGTGGCGTGCGGCTGAGCGAAAGAGGGAGCGTGTAAAAGAGCTCAATGGACGTTTGGACCATGATAAATTGTTTTTTGTAATAGAGAGATTTCCACTGGATAGTGGCGGTGGCGCTAAAAACAAATAAACTGCCAAAAATAGATTTGGACAGAATGACTCGTTTTTTTATGGTTATGACTCCTGCTGGTGCGCTGCGCCATGGACTCATGAGACTCTTAGCGTGTGGGTTTTATTACTTACGCCGCGTTGCTAGTTCAACGGTTTTTTAGCTTTGCTTTAGCGAAGGATACAGCAACGCCGGCTGGTTTTGGACATTGGAGTTGGTATTTTTGTTTTTTTGCGGAATTACACCCCATTTTGAGAATGGGGGAGAATAAGATATATACGTTTGTCTACTTTTGAAGAGTACAGCCCAGAATCCAGACCCTTGGCAAGTCAGTCGGAATGCCGATGGCTCGGAGATGAATGAGATAGCTCGGAAGTGAATGGTACTGTACCAATGTATATATTGGCTTTCGTGCGCGTAAGATGATGCATGGGCGGACTTATAGGGCTAGTGGTGTGCTAAAGAGGCTAAAAAATCGGGGTATATATACGGCTTTGCGCTGCGTTGGTAGGGGGGTGTTGATAAACGGCTAACATGTATACATATGCTATATATCCGTGCGGGGTGAGCTGTATTTCAGTTATACCCTCTGGCAATGTAGCCGTGCTGTATAATATACCCTTTTCTGACTATCATTAGGCGGATCGGATGGATTGCGCTTGGGAAAATCGGGTTTTCGGAATCGCGATTCTCGAGTGTGGAGTACTTGTGATCGTTATTCTTATGTTTATTGATAGGTCACGTCTATAGATCCAAGTCCAGCCGTACATAAGAGGCTGAATTCCGACAAAAAAAGCCTTGCCCTTGCGTACAGCACGTACATACGTAACGTCTTTTAGCAGGTCCGGTTCTTGCTCGGCTCGGCTCGGCTCGATCGACTGTGCCGTGCGTCGTCGTCGAATGGTCCAAACACCAACCAATCTAGATGATATCCATCTATATATACGTTAGTCACTTTAGTTTTGTAGTACTACAGAAAAAGAACATTATCTCTTTTTATCAACCCATAATCCATATGCAATTGTCCTCTATAGGGTCAGCCCCAAAGCACCAGCTTCGGCAGCTCCGGGTTTATCGTCCCGGCGCTGCCGACCCGCAATGAAGCAAGACCAAGACCAAGAGCAAAGGGGTATAACATCGGTCTGTGCAGCCATCCATGGTATCTAGCTGCCAATCTCCACCAATCGTCATCCCCAAACCAAAATACCACCATTGGACCACTCTCTCACTACCCAAACTCCACACTTTCAGCCATACACCTTGCACAGATTCACAGGTTGACAAATTCGGATACCCTTCATACCACTTTCGGAATAAAATTACCGCATCCGGCAACTGATTGCTCCCAACCAGCCACCCGCGTGCCGCACGCACACTAGCTCTGCAGATCGATGAAGACGGCGGCCTACCGGTGCTGTGCGCGGCGTAAAAGGGGCGGTTTTATCCTTGACCAAGAATTACGTAATTACGTAATTCGCATTGTTTAGTAGCGCGGCAACAACAACAACTGCGGTGTTTGATTTCTTTTTTGGGACAAGAGAGGCTGAGCTGCCCGGCTCGGCGTTTAGGGGTCGTTTTCTTAGTAATTCTTACAGCATACGGCTACCGGTAAAATAACTCCCGATGCTTGCTTTTGGAATCATATTTTGGATAGAATGAAAAAAGCATGGGGTCTTCGCTCTTCTTTTTTCTTCTCACTTTCACTTTCACTTTCACTTTTGGTTTGACTTTTTTTTTTTTATCTGCCTTGCCACTTTCACTCTGTCTTTTGGTACTTTTTCAAAAAAACAGACAAATACGCTCTTACTATACCGCCATCAATGCTAGTATCTTCTCAACCGGTAACTATAGACAGATCGCACTATTCTTCCGATCAAACGCACTTTTCCGGACCTTCCGCAACAACCACAACCCAACAGTTGGCAAATCACAAGGACGAACACGACAACAGCGAAATTAAATCCGAATCTCCGTCACAATCACACGCAACGACTTTGCCACCGATAGAATCAGATTCAATGACACAAAGCTCATCCGGTAAATCCCCTTCGTCTGGGTATTCCGGGTTGGATACCTTGACATATGTCGCTACTACTGTCGACCGGCAAGAAACTCCTGCAACCAAATCCGAATCTCCAAGTGGAACTCCACCAACCTCGGAAACTAAATTACCGCCAATTACTACATCATCTGCTGGGCCAAATAGTAGTGGTGGTGCTATTCGAAATACCATCTCATCTGGCTCTGCTGTACTACCACCACCAATTCCTCAAGGACCTGCAACTCAAGCATCATCTACTTCATCTCATAACGGTCCAATGAGCATTTCTTCATTAACCAATCCTGCTGGCCAAGATCCAAGATATCAATATCCGTATTATCCGATGCCAATGGCAATGCATCATCCGCCACATCATCAACAGGAACAGCAACAGCACCAACCAAATGGTCTACCAACTCTCTCTCAAGTTAATGTTCAAGATGTACAACAACAACAACTGCATCAATCTGCATCTGGTAGAAGAAAGAAACAATGTCCTACATGTCATGGATGGTTCTCTAACTTGGCTACCCATAAATCTATTCATTTGGCTGATAGTTCGCGACCTCATTCTTGTGAAGTTTGTGGACGAGGGTTTGCAAGACCGAATGATTTGATTCGACATTTGAAATCTCATCGTGGTGATGCACCATTTAGATGTCCTTTATATACCAGAGTTGGAGCAGTTGGAGGAACTGGTTCGTTTTCTTCATATGCTTCCTTGGAGCCAACTTGTCATCAAAACGGTGGGTTTTCTAGATGCGATACGTATAAAAACCATCTAAAGGCTATGCATTTTGAATACCCGACTGGTACAAAGAAACGAGATCGAGCTGGAGTAAGTGGCAAATGTAAAGGATGTGGAGGTACTTTTGGATCTACTGAAGCTTGGATTACAGACCATATTGAAAGTGGTCAATGTGAAGGAGTTAAGCGAATCAGAGCTCTGAACGAGTCTTATGAATCGGCGGGATCTTCTTGATTGTAATTATTTGTTTAGGTTGGTTTTTTGTTGTTATTATCACTGTGTAAGGTTTTTATTTTTATGTTTTATAGAGTTTATTTATTCAATCAATATTGGCTTATGTTTTCATTTCCATGGTGAGGCTGTTGGAAGGAGAGAAGGAAAGGGCAAAACGCCAAGACTTTCTAGAGCTTAATACCGCAGCGACAGATAAACGTCAGACATTCTCAGCATTCTCAGCCATGCCCAGTCATGCTCAGCCATTCTTCATTTGGATATGAGTGGGCTTTGGAGGCACGAACAAACCTTCTTTGCTAAATTCCATAGGTCAGGATTCACTTTTAGAGTTTCAACGTATCCATATACTAACTTTGGCTGGACCAAAAACGAAGAAAAACGAAGGGGGTGCGCGGCTAGCAAAGCAACTCCGGCGCCGTGCGTGAAATAGCTCAGCAAAGCCCCATTGACGAATATATCTCGATCGGATTGAACAGACAAAAGGAGTACTCCTATCTTGTGGATTACGTCTCATTGGCTGAATCGGCCATCCGGATATCCATGCTCTGGGGCGGCGAGATTATTATTTTTTTCTGAGATGTTTCGTTGTCTAGCTTTTGCTTGCAGATGTTTGACCCGATCGCTTGTGTGCTTGTGCTTTTTGGTTTGCTTGCGTCATTTTTGTCTTTGTCGGATCTTTAAACCCGTCACAGTCTAGATCATGTCTAGGTCCTCTAGGTCCAGAGCAAACGCCGGGT
The DNA here is from genome assembly GCA_030557665.1 of Blastobotrys apis. NCBI lineage: Eukaryota > Fungi > Ascomycota > Dipodascomycetes > Dipodascales > Trichomonascaceae > Blastobotrys > Blastobotrys apis. The sequence goes on from JAKTPN010000354.1 coordinate 168,944, forward strand.
TTTAACGTTTCAATCCAGGCAGATGTGGCGTTTTTTTGTCCGTTCCCCCTTTTTTTGTATAAACAATCGATACCGGGAATTCGTACCCTAGGCTAGGTTCGATCGTGTTGGTAATTCCATATTCCTCGGAGATATCTCGGAAGGCTAGCTCGGATCGGGCAAGCTTTTCGGCCCGAATCCGTACCGAGCAAGTCCAGGCCTACCCAGCTGAGAGCCAGCCCTGCTGTTTCTTTTCTAATTGGTAATCAATCAAACCCGGAATCTTCTTCGGGCACGGCAGAGCGATAGCGGGCATGAATAACGGAGCTAACTCCCGACTTTTTATGCACAAGCCGCACGGCTGCATGCAAGGCAATGCGCGCTCTGCATGTTAGATTGCGGTCTCGGTGCCATTAAGATCCGACTTCTGGGCAAGCGCCGGAGCTAGGATTTCAGCCGAACATCCGGCCGGGTAACATTGAGGACGTTTCCCGTCACGGTTGGATTTGGCTTTGGCTGTATCGCTTCTGACCGCGAGGCTTAAAGATCCAGGGGGAGTTGCAGCAAGCTGGAAGGAAGTGGAGTTAATATTCCTCGCCGACAAGACGCCGACGCAGAAACAAACTGCCCACCACAGTGCTAATGTTTCCCCGCAATCATTCATGCTATAAAACTGAGTTGATCAGTTATCACAAACAAAACCCACATTTCTCATCATGTTTCGTAGACTCGGAATTGGACTTGGAGCAGTGTCGTTGCGCTTAGGCAAACGGTTGTTGAGTACTTCTCATATTCGAGGACCTACTGAACCGCCTTTGTCTAACCATACATTGAAATCATTACTTCAAGAGACGGTTGCGTTGCATGGGACAAAACCCGCTGTGATTTCTCCACATCAAGATAAGCGATTGTCGTTTCGACAACTGGACTTACTGTCGACTTCTCTTGCAGCGAACCTGGCGTTTGACGGGGTGAACAAAGGAGACGCTGTGGCGGTATGCTGTGGGAATCGATGGGAATTTCCAGTGATTCAAATGGGGTTGGCTAAGATAGGTGCGGTACTGGTTCCGTTGAATACTGCATTTACAGATCATCAGTTTAGATTTGCATTGGAGCATTGTCAAGCAAAGGTATTGATAACTCAGGACAAGCTTGTTAAGAAGAACCGGGTTCAGGATATGAGTGTGTTGATTGGCTATGGAACTGGATCTGGAGGGCAAAAAATCCCCACTATTCAAAAGACATATGTAATTGGAGATTCAAGTTTCGATAACCTCCTCGCTGAAAACATATCCGGAGAGAGTAAAGTCGAAACACACCCTGACGAAATCATCAGCATGCAATTCACGTCCGGGACGACATCGGCGCCAAAACTCGCCGCATTAACCCACCGAAACATTGTCAACAATGGGTTTCTGATCGGCAGCCGTCTGGGACTCACTGCGACAGATTCCAAACATCCAACCGGACAAGACCATCTGTGTATCCCCGTGCCAATGTTCCATTGTTTCGGGTTGGTCATTTCAAACATTGCCGCAGCTGCACACGGAGCGGCGTTAGTGTACCCAGCCGAGTCGTTTGACCCAGTGGAAACACTGAAAGCGGTGAGGGAGTTCCAATGCACCGGGTTGTATGGAGTGCCAACAATGTTTGCAAAGCAGCTAGAACTTGAAGATGAGATTGCAAAAGGTGGATTGGAGTATCTTTCCAAGGGCGTCGCAGCCGGGTCATCGGTGCCCATCTCGTTGATGACAAAGTTGATCTCGACTTTTAACCTGCATGACTTGGCTATTTGCTACGGAATGACAGAGACTTCTCCGGTGTCGTTCATGACTCGGTTAACAGACTCACTTACTAAGCGCACCGAAACTGTAGGCACGCCGCTACCGCATACTGAAGCGATGATTGTCGACCCGGCGGTTGCGGATGAATTGTCTCCTCTTCCCGTTGGCGTCCGTGGTGAGATTGCTGTATCCGGGTACCTAATCCAGAAGGAATACTTCAACGACCCTGAAAACACGCAAAAGGTACTCAAGACCGACCTCACTGGCAAACGATGGATCCTCACCGGCGACGAAGGCATGGTGGATGAAGACGGGTTTCTGGCGGTCACCGGCCGGATCAAAGACCTGATTATCCGGGGCGGCGAGAACATCCACCCGTTGGAGATTGAAAACGTCTTGTTCATGCATCCCCAGGTATCCCAAGCGTCGGTTGTGGGTGTGCCGTGTGACAAATACGGCGAGTCCATTGCGGCGTTTGTGGTGCCGCATGCGAATGAACAGATCGATAAAGACGACTTGAGACGGTTTGTCAGCGATAAACTCGGCCCGTTCATGACCCCGGGGTTTATCTTCTTGGTGGAAGATTTCCCAAAGACTGCAAGTGGGAAGATCCGCAAAGTAGAATTGAAACAGAAGGCTATTGATAGATTGTAAAAAAAAAAAAAACCTGCCTCATGCGGCGCTTTTACTGGCCATATGTAACTGCTTAAACTTATACAGGTCCACTTTCGTACACCCATCACACGGAAAACCCAGCGTGTCAAAGTCGTCTGATAGAAACGCGCGATGCGGATGTTTATACACCAGCTGGATATAAAACTCTGTCAGCATTGGCGCGTTTGCTACCACTTTCTGCAGCATTGGAACCAGCATGCAACCGGCCACCCGTTCACAATCCAGGATCAGAAACTTTACACTACCCAGCGACTGGCAAATCCCAGTAACATCTTTAAACACATCGCCAGGGTTTTCTTCATCATCACGATCATCACGGTACTCAAACGTCGGTTGTTCCACGATCAACGTTTCAACCCCGGATGGCAATGCAAGCAACAACTGTGATACCCACCCAAATGTATACTGTCGAAAATACAAACGCGTTGGCGAAATTGTCGAAAACAACGCAAGTGTGCTACTGACACTGTCGTCCAGTGGACGCAGCAGTCCAGTGTTGGTAGTAAACGGTCCTGTCTTGGTAAGTGCTAGATCCTGCACCATTGGAAACGACAGCCCACTAAACAAATTCCCGTAAAAAGTCCTGACTTGGAGTTTGCGTACATTCGGTACGCTCACCAGCGTGCCGCCACCACCACCACCACCACCACCCCTAACCTCTCCAATATCGCAGAGTTGCAGATCTGTAACACTACTCGGAATCCACGATATCCCGTTTGAATTATGCACATGGACATCAATCAACGACAACGTTTTCAGCCTCCAAGCGCGACAAAAAAATTCCTGCAAATCCTCAGCCCTGATAGTCCCAATGGAATTGAAATAGCTATAGCTTAATTCAAACTCTTCGATAAACTCTGGCAAAACAGGCCCACAATGCTCATGAATCATATGTACCCCAATATACTCTTGATTCAACACCAGTCTAAACCGCTTAATTTTCCGAAAATCCAGCATCGATGTACTACTATCGTAGCACCCGCCGCTACTACTTGCGAGTTCAAAGTTGACGTCAAAGTTAAATCTATTCAGTCTGGTGATCCCACTCATGAGGTTATTCACCGCGGGGTATCCTCTTTTCCCTGAAGTCAAACTTCTCAACTCAACAAGCCTCAGATTTGTAAAATTTTGCGCCACTATACTAATCAACCAAAGTAGCAACTGCACCGGTGAGGCCTTTGAAACATCTTCCAAGCATGTCAATTCCACTGGTAGTTCACCCACATGAAACTGCAAATCGGCTGTGAATGTAGTAACCAATGGGAACAACTCGTCACACCAACCTCTCATGACAGAATCGCAAAACTGCTGTATCCCGCTCCTGCCGACTTTAATAAACATCCTATTTGTATCGTTCACAGCGTGTCTTGCTGGAGTCAAATTCGGGTATCGTTTATCCACTGATCCTGCAGCAATATGAACTCTTGACCAAAGCTTAGGAGCGATATACCTCCTAAACGCTCTACTTGTCCCCTGTAGATTTGCCAAATCGGTCGAGTTTAGGTTTGATACCACAGCGTCTACAATCTCCATCGGCGCTTCTAGCAAACGACATCGGCTGTGCTGGCATAGTGCTGCTGACGGTTCATAAGGCCGGTCTAATGTAGCTGGATGTGTACCATATGCTCTGAATATTAGTTCCATGTTGTTTTTTTTTTGTTCTTATGAATGGTAGTTTAGCATGAATGAGGAGTCAAAAAAACGGATTATATTTTGTGGGGGAAGTAGAGCACCGGACCGATAGGCGATAAGAACGACCGCGTGATCTCCGCGCATGCGGGTTTGGCGCGGCGCAGAGGATGGAAATTATAGTGTATTTATGCAGCTGGGCGAATTTGGCCCGGAATACAAGACTTTTAACATCGCTACTTAATGAGCCCTAGGTACAAGTTAAAGTTTGAAGCCTGACGTGTCGCTTCAGTCTCCATTCACTTACACACCCACTCCAAACAATGGTAAATGCAACTCTCAACCCGATGGACGTCGCCGAAATCGTGGGTATGGTAGCTGAATATCTTACGCCTAAACATCCCTACAGGAGAAGTGAAATGGCGAAATACATGACCGTGAACTACCTATTTTTTGGACAATTCGGGCGTTTGAGATGGCGCACAATTCGCTCACTTCAGCACCTTATATTTGTCAAAGACGAATCGCGGCAGCGTAATTATTCCAAGTTCGTACGTGAAGTGCATTCGGTTTATACGTATCAATTTGATTATGCGAAAGTTCTGAATTTGGTGAACCTCGAGAGCCTCAGCATTATGCAAACCGGGGTCTATTCACACTGGTGGCTAATCAAGTGGTTTCTCAACCCAAACCTCAAACAAATCAACTTGAATTGGATGCTTGTCGACAGAAAATGCTCTAAAGCTTCGGTAGAGTTGGAGAGATTGGTGCGGGAGTCTTGCCCATATGCAGAGTTCACATTTACTGGTATGGTTCATTTCAGGAATAAGGACGAGGAGATGTCTAGTACGGTGGAGAACAGCGCAGTAAATGGATTGGAAATAAACTTTTATAGCCCAGCACAGAACGAACAAGAGTGGAGGCATCTTGATTGTCTTATGAAAACCGTCATCAATAAACAGCCAAGAGATCTCAAGCTGGAATCATCATCTTGGCTCGACCCTACTTTCTTGCACGAAGAGTTTTTCAACCGAATGGTCGACATGGATGACGTAGCTTGGCTGAAAAGGCTCCATCTTCGGCTGTCAGATATCAGTCTGATCCATACCAAGTTCTTCCTCAAGTTGTCCGGCTTGACACATTTGAAAACCAGTACGTATCACGACACCATGGTATCCGACTTTGAAGTGTTAAAAGCGATCGGTGATGGTTGCCGGTCCTTGAGGGTGCTTAATTTGATCCATAGCTGTAGAGACAAGGAACAGCTCCTCAAAGGGTTGACATGTTTGACTCCCGAGCTGACTACTTTGGTACTGAGTCTGCATATCGGTCATGATCCCGCGTGGAGAAAACCAGATGTTGCTGCGCTTGCTAAGTTATTCCCGAAACTAAAGTGTCTCGAATTAATTGGAGGCGGGGTGGCCAATGGGGTTCTTTTCGAGAGCCTGGTCTGCATTGGTGAAAATTGTCGGTACGTGGAGATTCTCGCGATGGGAGAGCGTAAAACACGTTACCGAAATCGGATGGAGGAAGGGGATTACCTGGAGCCTCACCGTGATTTCCAGCTTGGCGAATTGAGGCAGTACGACGACTGCTGTGTTCTTTTCCCACGGTTGGCAATCTTGGTCCTCAATCAAAACGTGTTGGAATATCTCGAGGACGAAGTGCTCAAGAGACATTTTCCTGCCTTGGATTAATATTCGTTTGTATAGGTAGACCCGCGGGCTATTTGACGACAGTAAATTGGTTTATTAATTCTATACGATTCACTACAAGGTTGGGTAATATATACAGTGCGGCTTTAAAGGAGATAATTCTGGTAACGCGTAAAACGCCAAATGACGTACGATCTCCATTTCCGCTTGTACTTCCAAGAACCAGCCAAAAGCGGAGTAAATGAACCAATAGATTGTTTTCGTTAATGGCCTATAACTTCCGTTAATGGAAGGGTAGTGGTGGTGGTGGTTGGTTGTCGATTACTGCAATGCGGACACACGTAATCGGTGCCGTATGTATTATTAGACTCGAAACGGTATAATAACTCAAAAAGCCAAGCGGTTTAGGAAGTTTCTCTAGGGCTAAAGCTTTTGACCAAGAAAAAAAAAAAAAAAAGATAGAAACAAAAACAAATCCCTTTACATTAACAGCCGAAATAATCCCCGTACATAACCTCACCGTGGGGTTGCTGATCCGCGCTGGCTTAGTAAATATGAGGCTGAATGGTGCCAACGTTTTTTTTTCCATCAACGGGTTTCATTCGACGATCGTGAAATAAGCCTCATCGCATGGCCAACCGCCGGAGAAATACTAAAAAACTGGGCCGTTGATGGAATCTATTTGTCCGATAAAACCTAGCTATAGGCTGGATAAATTTTTCACGATTTCCCCGCTTTTATGGAGATGCAATAGGGCATTTCCCTATGGGCCGGTGCTATTGCACTAGATCGATAAATATACCACCCTATTGCCAGCATTGACAACATTGACAGCGGGGTAGACTCTGCTTTCACCCACTCTGATTGGCTGATGCTGTTTTTTTGGCAAGGCTGATCTGGCCCGCCCATTTTATTCTTCTTGGATCGCCCTGCATTGATCTTGGCTATAAGTCTTGACAAGGCTTGAAACCAACTGCAGCTATACCCTGGTAACGAAGGCAATAGCGGGGCTGAAACACATCAACCCTGGAGAATTCCTTAGATCGGCTGCTACCTTGTTTTTCCCATTCTCTTGTCTTTCCTGCCGTGGTAATAAGGAGGTCATCTGCCAGCAATTCTTTTGGGTAGCCCACTGTTTAGCCTTCAGGGAGTCCCAAAACGACAAGGATCGGCATCAACCCTCTGCCTCACGAACCCTAACCCTGTCGGAGCAGCCATCGTGGGGTTTTAGTTTTTTTTCGGCAAAGAACGCACGGAATAATCAACGCGGGTCCATGCTTTGGGGAATCTAAAGCTGATGAAGAGATGAAGGTATAAACGTGGAAGGTTGGAACTAGGACGTATCGACAATAAGGACCACAAAATGGATCCTTTGAGGGAACTATAGGTCTTGACTCAAAAGACATCGACTAGCCCCGCTTTTGATCAAAAACCGCTTCGTCGCATTTGGTGATCCGAACAACGAGGCAACATTGCTGATCCCGTTAACTAATTAGCACCAAGATAATTATCCAGATACAGCCTGCCGTTTTAACGGGCTAGCCTGTTTACAGAAAAACCCCACAACAACACTAGGCGGGTGGTTTCTATATAAAAAGGCAAGCGTCTTTCACTTGGTTTTTGTTTGAATTTCTTCTCCCTCTATTCCCTCTATTCCCTCTATTCCCCTATTCATTCTTACGACTACCGACCACAAACATGGACGAAAAGATCGGTGACAAGGACGCCAGTGTAGTCCATCGCGAATATCAAGATACTCCAAAGGTGGAAGACCAGCCACTGGAAGACAAGAATCTCTCTGCGCGGATTGAAAACCCGTTGGCTGGGCTGAGCCGTGAAGAGCTACTTTCAAGTGTTGAAAGATTTATCGAACAAAAAGATTTGACTGAGTATCGAGAGTCGTTTGTAAAGGGCGCTTTGGTGGCTCAAAACCCCCTTGAATATGAGTCTGTTGATTTGCTTAACGACGAGGAAAGACTTGCTTTGGAAAAAGAATACACTCACAAATGGCATCAACCCAAGGCTCTGTATCTGACTATTATCCTCTGTTCCATCGGTGCGTGTGTTCAAGGATGGGATCAGACTGGTGCCAACGGTGCCAACTTGTCATTCCCAAAGGAATTTGGTATTGATAATAGTAATGAAGCCGATCCGAATTACGACAGAAACAATTGGTTGGTAGGGTTGGTCAACTCTGCGCCGTATTTCTCCGCTTCCTTACTATCCTGTTGGCTTTGTGATCCATTGAATAACCTTGTGGGTCGTCGTGGTACCTTGTTCATTGCTGGTATCTTTTGTTTGATTGCTCCTATTGGTTCTGCGTTTACTACGAACTGGTACGAGCTTTTTATTTGCCGATTGTTACTAGGATTTGGAGTCGGATTCAAGGAAACCACTGCGCCGGTTTTTGCTGCAGAGAATGCACCGGCTTCAATTCGTGGCGCCATGGTAATGACTTGGCAATTATGGACTGCATTTGGTATCCTTTTGGGTAACACTGCCAACTTGATTCTTCACAATGTTGGTGCGGTGGCATGGCGGTTGCAGCTTGGTTCTGCTTTCATCCCTGCAGTGCCATTGCTTCTTTTGGTGTATTTCTGCCCAGAGTCTCCTCGTTGGCACATGAAAAAGAATCAATACCACAAGGCAATGGGATCGTTGAAGCGGCTTAGATATACTGAAATGCAAGCTGCACGGGATCTGTTTTATATTCACACGCAATTGGAGTTGGAAGAAGAAATGGCTACTCATAGCAATTTTGCCAAGCGGTTATTGGAATTGTTTACCGTGCCACGAACTCGACGAGCCAGTCTGGCTGCATTTGTGGTTATGATTGCGCAACAAATGTGCGGGATCAACATTATCTCATTCTTCTCTAGTTCTATTTTCGCCCGTGCAACTGACGATCCTACGACCCCATTGCTTGCGTCTTTTGGATTCGGGTTGGTGAATTTCACGTTTGCTTGGCCTGCTATTTTCACCATTGATACGTTTGGTCGACGAACGTTGCTGTTGTTTACATTCCCACAAATGACCTGGTCTTTGTTGGCTGCAGGGTTTGCGTTTTATATCCCAGAAGGAAATCCAGCGAGATTGGGTGTTATTGCGTTCTTTATTTACTTGTTTACTGCGTTTTATTCGCCTGGTGAAGGTCCAGTTCCGTTTGCGTACTCGGTATGTTGTGTTTATATGCGGCGCGCCGCATCAATTGGGAAAAAAGGTGCTAAAGAAAAACTAACAATATTCTATAGGCTGAAGTGTTCGATTTGAACCATCGTGAAATCGGTATGGCATTTGCCGTGTTCATCAACAACTTGTTTGCCGGTATTCTATCTTTGAGTTGGTTCCGTATTGAATCGGCGTTTGGTGATGTCGGTGGGTTTGGTTTCTACGCTGGGTTGAACGCGCTGGCGTTTTTCATGATTCTGTTTGCCGTGCCAGAGACAAAAGCGCTTACTTTGGAAGAGTTGGATTACGTGTTTTCTGTACCGACAAAGAAATTCGTCCGGTATCAGACCCGCGTGGCTGTTCCATTTTGGATCAAGCGGTGGATTTTCTGGAACAGAACCGCCACCAAGGAACCATTGTACCACTTTGACCGGATTGGAGCTGGCAAGGCTTATTAGAACATCTGACAGTATGTATAGTAGTAATAGTTTGAATATTTTGAATATTTTGCCTCAAAAACAAAAACAAAAAAAAAAATCGTATAGCTTCTTACTTATAACTCGACACAATCATGGACCCCTGTTGTCCCGCTCCTGCAGTCTTTTTAAACACAGCGATATCCACTTTATACTCATTCCGGCTGGGGGATTGTTTATAAACGCCCATGTGCGGCGCATCACTGGGCATCTTTTGCAACCACCCGTCCCGCAAACCATGATACTCCAGCCCATCCGGGTCGATAATATACAAATCCGTCAGCGAGTTGCACACATTCACAAACACTTTGATAATCGATTTGAAAGTCTGGTACCCGGAACTAGCGTCGCGAGCAAATGCATTCGTCCGTGGATCAGCCCCGTATGGTGCAAACATTTCCAGCCCTAGCCTTTTCACACTGCCAGCACACGCATGTGCCAGTGCACTGATCTCACTCATTGAATGCTCGTCCACACTGCCAAGAAACGTTTCAAACGATTTCAGCCTTGTCTTACTCAACGCTTCTCTGCACCGGCTGATGGGTCCATGTAGCGTGATATGCAGTAGACTAGCCGGAACTTGAGTATAAAAGTCGATGATATTCCCATTAGTCACCAAATACTCCAACCCGCTCATTTCAAAGTAGTTGAACGGACTGAAAAACAGCGACGCACCAGCATCTCCGGATTTCTTCACCACCAAAGTCTTCACTGATGGCAACGACACCCGAGTAGCACCAACCACACCATCAAACCTTACATCTTCCAGCGTCAATGTTTCAACATTAGGCGGCAGCCATTTGGCCGCCCCAGCCTGGATAACACACCCGCGACAGATCCTCAAAGCCCTCATTCCAGTACACCGTGGTAGCGGCCCCGGTAACGACGATTCAAATATGATCTGGTCGATATAGCTTCCAGAATGCAACTCCAAATCTTCCACATGCTTGATCACTTCATACGGCAAAACCCCATCCAGATCTTTCGTCACTGGATAAGTCGCCGTCAGCTTTGTACATTGGTTAATCACCCCTATTGGTGGAAAAGTCACAGAATCCATCGGGAATGTCAACTCCACAGTTTTCGGTACTGCAAGTTCAAGCAAAGGGTTCAATACCATTCTAGTCGCAGAAATATCTGCTTGGCAATGAATCTCCATCGACTTTAAGTTTGGGAACAAATCTTGAATGCTAGCCACAAACCACCGCAAGTCGCTTTCAAACCTGGTCCCAGTTGCCGAATCTATCACATCAACAGGCGCTGATAAACGTAGCTTTACCACTCGATGGAGAAGCCGTTGGTTTTCTGGGTTTCTACAAAATCTGCAAAACTCTACAGTCTTTGCCCTTTCGATCCGCATTCGAGTGGTACGTGTTAGTGGTAGCTGCTGAAACACCACCGTTACACTTCTCCACAGTTCATTATCCGCCACATCACGAAGACGTGAGCATGTCGATCCAAAGAACTTGAGGCTGCGGGTATCCATGTACTCTGTGATGACACCTAGCAGTTCATTCGACAGTTTTAATATCGACCTATTGAGCGCCATGGTGAGTATTGGTAAGTGAAAGTGTAACAGGATAGACCCCCCCCCCCCCATTTTATGCATAAACTGTGTTTAGTACTTGTAAACCTAAGCACCAGGCAGTGCCAGCGCGCGCGGACACGACGCGGCTGAGTGATAGTTCAAAAAAAATATATTATTCTTAATCTACATGTACTACTCTTACTCTTCATCAGTTTCAAATTCAACCAATAGAGTACCTTGTTTCACAAGCTCACCAACATCATGAGCGATTCGTTTGACAACCCCATCAGCTGGAGATCGGATCGTGGTTTCCATCTTCATGCTCAAAATAACCACCAATTCCTGGTCCTTTTTCACCTCATCGCCTACCTTGACACTGACTTTTGAAATTGTACAAGGCATTGGAGCCGTCACGCTGTTCTTGGCTTCAGTCACCCCAAGCGCTTTGGTAAGCCATTCCGGTTGCGGCTTGTTGAGGGTGTAATGCTCGCCGTCATGGAAGACGTGCACCTGGTCAGGTTGCACCACCACGGAATTGACAAACTGACAGTGCGGGAATGCAACATGCAATTCCGAACCGGTTAATGAAGCCGTAGCGTCAAGCTGAGTACCGTCGACAAGCACTTGGAACTTATCACGCCCGGTTTGGACAATGCTGACTTTGGTGCCGAGGTCAACAGTACGGGTTAACCCGCTCCAGCCGTGCATTTCCGAAAATGCATTGTTCGAAACACTCTGAGACAATACTTCTGCAATAGCAGCTTGTGCGTACACTTCAACCGGAACCTCACTCTTTTCAAACAGCTCTTGATGCTTTGGAATAAACCCAGTTTCTAAACCTGATGGATTTTCACCGGAAAAGTCTGGATGACCACAGATCCGTTTGATGAATTCCACATTTGTCACTGGACCAACAATCTCCAAATCATTCAACGCGGTGGTCATTTTGCCTAGTGCCTCTGATCGGGTTTTACCCTTGACAATCAGTTTCCCAATCATTGGATCATACAATGAAGATACTGTATCGTTTTGCCGGAAGGTGAAATCCAACCGAGTATCAGCCGGTTCCTTCAAATGGACAATCTGCCCAGATGACGGGAGGAACCCTTGAAACGGATCTTCACAGTATATTCGTGCTTCAAATGCATGCCCTTCAAGTACAATATCTTCTTGCTTCTTGGGCAATGGCAGCCCAGCAGCTACCAACAATTGCCATTCCACCAGATCCACATTGGTCACTGCTTCTGTAACCGGATGTTCCACTTGCAACCGAGTATTCATTTCCATGAAAAAAAACTCGCCACTATCATTATCGAAAATAAATTCCACAGTACCAGCACCTTCATACCCTACTGCCCGTGCGGCAGCTCGAGCCTTTTCCCACAATTGATGTCGAATCTCTGGATCCAACCCTGGAGCTGGGGACTCTTCAACCACTTTTTGGTGACGTCTTTGTACACTACAATCTCGTTCACCCAACGCTAGTACATTGCCATGACGATCGGCAAATACTTGCACTTCAATATGTCGTGGAGTGGTGATATACTTTTCAATCAACACGTTATCATCACCAAATGCACTCCTAGCTTCACTCTTTGCAGATTCCAATTGATTTTGAAAGTCTGATGCTTCATGGACAATTCGCATACCTTTACCACCTCCTCCAAGAACAGCCTTGATCAACACTGGGTAGGTGATTTCGTCAGCCTTTTGAGCCAAAAAATCCCGGTCTTGATTACTACCATGGTACCCTGGGACACATGGCACACCAGCACTCTCCATAATCTCCTTCGATCGATCTTTTGCACCCATTGCCTCGATAGCTCCTTGTGGTGGCCCAACAAAAACCAACCCTTCTTGTCTCACACGCTGAGCGAAATGAGCATTTTCACTCAAAAAGCCGTACCCCGGATGAATCGAGTCGCATCCAGCGGCTTTTGCAGTAGAAACGATTTTTTCAATATCAATATACCCAGTTGGAGAATCCCCCAAGGACATGTTAACAGATCCAATTGTAGCCGAAGGAAGTTTGGAATCTGGCTCGGTGTACACTGTGGTGGTCTTGATGCCCATCTTCTTTGCAGTACCGGCCACCCGTTGAACAATCTCACCCCGGTTGGCAACACATAGTGATTTCAACGGACGAGCTTCAGTAGAATATTGTCGTAAGAATCTTCTCATTTTTTATGATAGTTGTGTATGTGAAAAAGGAAAACGGAAACAGAAAATGTGAAAAGCGGAGTTTTTTCTAGTTATACCGGCTATCATCGGTCTCATCTCGGCGTGTGGGGTATACCCGGGGGAAGCAAAGCCGGGTAACCCCCACTTTTGAGATATTGATATAGTTAGAAAGCCTAGAGTTTTGGGAGTCTTTTGATAGGTAAAAATCATTGAATTATTCATCACGTTTCGTGGAGAATATGAATACGCTGAACAATGGACATCTCGCGCGCGCGGCTCGACACGTCCCTCTTTTTTTTTTTTTGAAATCAATAACAAAAGAAAGAAGAAGAAAAAAAAAAAAAATTTTGAAATCTTAAGAGCGCTTCTTTTCTTGATTACAATTACAAACCAGAACACCAAAAAGATGGATCTACCATCTTCTTCCTCATCGCCACCATCAAATAAAGAAACAGACCCTGCATCACCACAGGGGCAAAATTACGACCCGCCATTGTCACTAAACAACTCCCTTGAAGACATGGAATTGGTGGGTAACAAGCGATCATTTGCCAAAGTCGACTCATCACTAGAGAGCAGCCCAGTACTAGGACAGAATCAACGGGAAAGACAACCAATGCATGATTCTTTTGTTGATATTGGGAAAGATGAATCGGACAACTCATATGAATGTATTACGCCACAACAGGGTTCAAGTGGTAATGGGCTACCGGGAGATCAACCTTCTCAGTATCAAGAACTCTGTCGAGTGATTCGAGGAAATACGATAAACCATGGCGATCAATGTTTTGTTGGCTGTTCGGACTGGTTTGGAAGACTTGAACAAGGAAATGCAGAACCATGGGATTCGGCAAATATCACAACCCAAGTTGCTTGGCCTATGGAAGCAGCAGAGTTGATGCAACAGTGGTATACCGATCCAGCTGGGCCGATTTTCAAACGTGCTGTTAGAGTAGATGATCGTATGGTCGTGGAGCCATTTGAACCGGCGATCGAGTTGAAGGTAGTAGATCGATTTGGATTTGATGATTTTCCATTGAAGCAAACCCAGATTCGACCATTTTTGACAGACAAAGTCAAATCACTGATGGATCCGGGATTGCTTAATGTACAAGACGATTTTGATATTCGATTATGGTTGTTGCCTCAAACAGCAGCAGGACTGCCTGATCGGGTGGAACAATGGCAATTCAAAACTCTTCACAAGACCGAGTTGAAGGATTTGGAAAAGACTCTTTGGGATTTGAAAATTTCAGAAAACTCGGTTGTTGCAGTGGAATTTGTGAAAAAGGGTTCCCAGACCCAGACCCAGACCCAGACCCAGACCCAGACTCAGACTCAGTCGTCGGTGGTACCAGCGCCACCAAAAGCCGCATCGCTGGGCATGGTCGGTTTGAGTAATCTGGGCAACACATGTTATATGAACTCGGCATTGCAATGTTTGAGTCACGTGGAGGAGCTGGCTTGTTATTTTTTGAGTATGTGTGATTAAAGAGGTGAAGAGTTGACTAACGATTTTTATTTTTTTAGGCAAAAAGTTCAAAGAGGATTTGAATACTGATAACCCGATTGGGTATGGTGGAGATGTGGCGCAGAGTTTTGGGCGGTTGATTATCAACTTGTTTAGCAGCACTCAACGAAGCTTTTCACCCAGTGATTTCAAACAAACTATTGGGAAATATGGAAGTGCATTTGCTGGATACATGCAGCAAGACTCGCAAGAGTTGTTGGCGTTTTTGTTGGACGGGTTGCATGAAGATTTGAATCGGATTCGAAAAAAACCTGCTACTGAAAAGCCTGAATTGCCCGATGATAAAGTCAATGATAAGCAAGCAGTGGCGAAACTAGCTCAGGATTGCTGGAATTTGCATAAGATGAGAAACGATTCAGTGGTGCTGGATTTGTTTACCGGACTGTACCAGTCGACTTTGGTATGTCCGGAATGTAAAAAAGTGTCGATTACGTTTGATCCGTTCATGGACTTGACGCTTCCATTGCCGGTAGATACTCATTGGGAACACGAGATTTATGTCTTGCCTTTGGATAGCACTCCAAGGGTGATCAAGGTGGTGTTGAATAAACATGACACGATCAAAGATTTGAAGCAGTATTTGGGAGCCAAGGCGGATATTGATCCAAAGCGGGTGCATATTGCAGATGTGTTTCAAAACAAGCATTTTGCTCATTTGAATGATTCCAGTATCTTGTCGCTGAAGATTCGAAAAGATGATGTGATTGTGGCTTGTGAATATGACCGGGAATTGAGCGATGAGGTGTTTTTGGTTCCAGTGTTGCAAACTGAAGGGCCCAGTGGGGCTGGGTATCCATTTGTGATTACTTTGACGGAAGAAGAAGCCAAGAATCGAATGACAGTGGAGGAGAAAGTGGCGATTCGTGCAAAGCAAGTGTTTTCAATGTCTGAAGACCCGGAATCTGTTGGGTTTTACAAGGCGTCGGGCAGAGTGAATTCGGAATTGTTCACTTCCCGGGCTAGCGCAAGTATGGCTCCATTGAGTGAACGAGAGGTGGATGTTGACACGCAAATGCAAGAAGTGAAGGAGGACGAGAATGGGAGTGATAAGGAGGATGATACAACGCAGGAAAGCAATACTGAGACGACTTTTGAACAACAGCCAGCGCAACAGGAATTTGTTGAAGAAGATCCAAGTCAACCGGTGAACATGGTTAATAACGATGGTGGTGACGATGATGATGATGATGATGATGATGATGATGACTATGACGACGATTCAGGCATGCAAATGTTTTCATTGACCGGCTCTCCAACTCCGGTTCAAGATGATGAACCGGATAAAGTGCAGGGCCAACTGGTGTACCGTCAAGAAGCACTAGGGGTTGTATGGGCAGCAGGTAAAAGTGAAGAACGAGGAATGGCTGAACCAATTCGGGTACCAAACCCAGAAGGTGATAGTATCATTGAAAAATCCGAACAAGAACGATCCAAGGGTATTGAACTGGATGATTGTTTGGATCTGTTTTCCAAGCCAGAGGTTCTTGGTGAAGAAGACTTGTGGTACTGCAACCAATGCAAGGAAATGCGACAAGCTACCAAGGCGATTGAGCTATGGACAGTCCCGGATATCTTCACCATTCATTTGAAACGGTTTTCCAGTTTCCGAACGTTTAGTGATAAAATTAGCAATGTGGTGAATTTCCCCATTGAAGGGTTGGACATGAGTAAGCGAATCCTGGGAAGTGACGGCAAGGAAATGATTTACGACTTGTTTGCAGTCGATAATCATTTTGGTGGCATTGGTGGTGGCCATTATACTGCCTATGTCAAGAACTTCTGCGATAATAAGTGGTATTATTATAATGATTCATCGGTGCATCCGACCGACCCAGCCGAGGCCGTATCCAGTGCGGCGTATTTATTATTTTACCGGCGACGAAGTGAAACTCCGTTGGGGGATGACCACATTCGAGAAGCGGTATACAAGATGCGGGAAGAGAATTACGCGTGTGAGCCTGAACCGCCGTCGTCTTCTTCGCTTAGTTCTGTCTTTGGCAATGAAAATCAAGGATATTCCGGCTATGGGCCGGCGCTGCCTTACGGCGGCGGGTCGTCTTCGTCGTCGTCGTCAGGCCGGGTATTGGGTGATGGCTTCGGTGGCAGTCGCAGCAACAGCGGTGGTATTTGGAACAGTTCTCCAGCGACGTTGAAACTGGGTAGTAGTAACAGGTTTGAAAAGAAGGATGATGATGAAGAAGGGAATTCTAAGTTTAGTGGATCGGACACTTCTCCGGAACCGGAACAGAAAGAGGACCAGAAAGACGCGGATTACGACGCAGCGTTGGATGATTATGATGAAAGTAATGACGATGATAATGAAGAGTAGCTATTTTTTACATAACGGCAGAAGAACAAACTTGACTTTAATTGAATTTTTTTTTTTTTTTTTTTTTTTTTTTACAGCTCGTGTAGTTTTGGAATGCCTTCTGCGGCTCCCTTTCTGGTGACGGCAATAGCAGAAGCTCTTGAACCGAACGCCAAAGCATCAGCAATAGGTTTACCAGAAGCCAATTGGCCAACTACTGCACCCAAAAACGTATCCCCTGCGCCAGTAGTATCCACGATTTTGGCCACTTTGCATGCCGACACGGTGCCGACGGTGCCGTCGGATGCCTTGTAAACAGACCCGTTGGCGCCTAGAGTGATAATCACGTTTGGACACCCAAGACTAGAACTGAGATGTGAAATGGCGGATTGGGCCTTTTCGACATTGTCATTGATCTCTCCTCCTCCAAGAACTCGAGCTTCAGTGCTGTTGACCACCAGGTAGTCGACGTTGCTGTATACCTCCACCGGTGTGTCTTCAGAAACTGGAGATGGGTTGTAAATCGTCTTGACGCCTTGCCCATGGGCAGTTTTCAGCGATTTATAAACTACTTCAAGAGGAATTTCATTCTGAAGGATCAAGTAGTCGCTGCTGACGAACAAACTGTCCGTGATCAAATCCGGGGTTAGCGTGCCATTAGCGCCGTCATAAACCATGATTCGATTTTCACCACTTTTTGGATCCACAAGAATTGTAGCGACACCAGTGGATCCAGGCACTTTTTTGACACTACTCATATCAATCCCTTCAGCAGTCATACTGCTGATCAAGTCCTCACCAAAAGTATCGTCGCCTACCCGGCCAATCATTTGCACGGCGATGGAATCCGGGGAGAGACGACGGGTAGCCAACGCCTGGTTTGCACCTTTACCACCATGATGAGTTTCGAATGAAATTGCATTCATGGTTTCTCCTGCTTCAGGCATTCGTGGAGTGGTGGTTACCACGTCATAATT
Organism: Blastobotrys apis; assembly: GCA_030557665.1. Taxonomy (NCBI): domain Eukaryota; kingdom Fungi; phylum Ascomycota; class Dipodascomycetes; order Dipodascales; family Trichomonascaceae; genus Blastobotrys; species Blastobotrys apis. The sequence continues at coordinate 186,835 of JAKTPN010000354.1, forward strand.
GAGGGATCCTAGAATTGTAATCTTCATTATTGTGTCGTAAGTTGTTAAGTGGGAGTGTTTATATTATTTTACAAAAATCTAGATCTGACTAGATGCGCTAGCTTGTTGAATCCGGGCAATATAAGACCGAGAGACCAAATTCCAAGCATGCATGTATTTTTCCATGCATTGTTGAGTGCACTTTTGTTCACTAGAAGAGACTGATGGACCTGGGTTTGGAATGCATTTATCAAAGCAATTTTCAGTTACTTTCTGTGGGAGGCGTTAGCGCTTTTTTTTTTTTTTTTTTTTTTTTTTTTTTTTTTTTTTTTCATGGAGTTCAGACGAGAGCCATACATTGACCAGTTCAGTAGCATTTGTTACCGCAAGTTCTTGAGAAATTTGATCTTGAACTTGTTTCTTTACCTCTGCAGGACTCAAATGAGCAGTAGATGCAGAAGTGTTAACAGAATCGGCTTTAGAAGAGCCAGCGCTGCCAAAGATATTGGTGATTCCGGACATTTTTATTGTATGTGGTGATGAAATGAAAAAAAAAACCGTTCCCGTTTGTTCCCAAATAAATTTTTTTCAATCCATCACCACTTTTCACTGCACACACCCTACCCACACAAAAATGACATTATCATTCCCACCAGATGTATTCTCAAGGATAGAACCAGAGATTTATCTCCAGCGGCATTTGCAATTGGGTGTTCGACCAGTAAAAGGATTGCGAAAGTTTGACGAATTCCGCCCTGTCAAGGTACAACAAGGCGTGTTAACCGACGATGATCTAGTAGGATCAGCGCTTCTCAAAGTCGGCGGTACAACAGTGATCTGTGGGATCAGTTTAGCGACTTCAGAAATGGGTCCAGGAGGAGTGTTTTCGAATGTGGAAATTGTCCGTGGCGGAGGTAGCAGAAATGCTCCACCAACTCAAGAAGAAATGCTATTATCACAACAAGTATTTGACAACCTCAAGGTTCAGATTCCTGCAGAGCATTTCAAACGAGAGTCATTACCCGATTTGCATCTAGTATTAACTGCATCATGTCAAGTACTCAGCCGGACGGGCCCATGTTTCGACGCGGTGTGGAATTGCATTGTAGCTGCATTGGCTAATACAGCTATCCCAATAATGGAGGTGGACCCGGACACAAAGTTGGTCAAGGTAAATGAGGAGGAAACCCCAGAGGGGTTTTTACAGGGAGTGAGCTTGTCCAAAAGCAGCACATTTGGTGTTGCGGAATGTAAGCGTGACGAAGGTGAACGTGAAAGTGTGGTATTGGCAGATTTGGAAGGAGATACAGAAGAAGCATGTGTTTCTAGTCGCATTCAGTTGTCTAGTACACCAGATGGGATGCTAACCAGCGCTAGTATCCGCATTGTAGATTCCACTGCCAGTGGAGGACAGTCCGGTATTTATCTCACTCGCAGCCATATCGAACAAGCTGTGAAGATGTCTCAACTGCAAAGCCAAAGCCTTTCGGAATAGACATTTAGTGACTACTCAATTGCGGCTCAAAAATATATAAAACAAAACCCGCAACGGTCGGCAGATCGGCAGAGAGTTTTACCAAAATGGGCAACACATTGATAACGAGGTTTAAAAAAAAAGCCCACCAATATAGTCGTTGCAACATGTAGTACTACGGCTTCAAAAAAGCCGCCTATTTTTATATAAACACTATATCATCATCTTGGGCATGATCCTAGCCTAGCCAAGTATTCAATCTTTCTTTAAAACCCTAAAACAGGAATCCTGCATGCAATACAATACCACGGGCGTCTTCGGCACCAGAAAACGTGCTTGGCTCATTAACTTTCCCCCAACAAAAAAACCCACCCAGCGCTAGCAGCTGCAGCTAGAATCCAACAGGGCCAACAGAGCCAACAGGGCCAACAGGAGCCAGAAATCTCGGCTTTCTTGACCAATTCTTTTGAGCCTCAACAAAGCATATGACTGTCGGAGAGAAGGAAACACCAATCGTATCTATCGATTGTCATCTATGAATTCAGGCCTGATTTATACACAACCCGTATTCACAATCTCAAATCTTTAGTTTATTTTGCAAACCTGGCAAGTCCAGCTGGGTTTTAGTTTCTCATCGTATCACTGATAATCTTAAACACAAAATCCTCGTCCGTTCTTTTTTTCCCCCCCCCATCAAAAAAATTTTCCAAATATTCGCGCGGTTCGGTATCACCGTGTTGATCCAAAAAAAAAAATATGATATCCCGTTTATATATGCGCATTAACCTGCTGTTTTTTTAAATCTTCTTCTTTCTCTCACCACCTCTACAGCCTTAACAATGTCGTCTGTCACTGTTACCAAGAGACGGCCATCCAAGTCGGAGGCTAAAACTCCATCTATCAACGATGATAAAATCCTTGATACCTACGGTAATGAGTTCACCCCACCAGACTACACCATCAAGGACATTTTGGATGCAATTCCTGCAGAATGCTACAAGCGATCCACTGTCAAGGGATTTGCCTATGTTTTTCGTGATTTGTTCTTTGTTGGAATGTTTGGGTATATTGCCGTGTCTTATATCCACTTGATCCCATCGTTATCAGTTCGGTGTTTGGCGTGGCTTGCCTATGCCATTATGCAAGGGTTTGCTGGTACTGGATGTTGGGTTTTGGCTCACGAATGTGGCCACGGTGCTTTTAACGACTCCAAGGTGGTCAACGATGTGGTTGGTTTCATCTTGCACACTGGGTTGTTGGTTCCTTATCATTCTTGGAAGATTTCTCATTCAAAGCACCATAAGGGTACCGGTAACTTGTCTAGAGACACCGTGTTTGTACCAAAGACTAGACAAGAGTTTATCGAAAGGAATCATGTCCAGCTATCTGACCATTTGGAAGAAGCTCCATTGACTACTTTGTATCATTTGATCTTGCAACAAATGTGGGGTTGGCCAATGCATTTGGTCACCAATGTTACTGGTCAAAAGTACGAAGGTGCTCCAAAATGGACTATTAACCATTTTGTCCCATGGTCTCCAATTTTCGACAAGAAGGACTTTTATAACATTATCTTGAGTGATATTGGTATTGTTTCTATGGCTACCGTGTTGTACCAGGCTGGCAAGACTTGGGGATTTGACACTATTGCATTGGTTTACTTTTTGCCATGGTACTGGGTTAACCATTGGTTGGTTCATATTACTTATTTGCAACACACTGACGCTCAATTGCCACATTATACCGCGGATGAATGGAATTTTGCCCGTGGTGCGGCGGCAACTATTGACCGAGATTTTGGTTTCATCGGGAGTTTTTTCCTTCACGATATTATTGAATCTCACGTTTTGCACCATTATGTTTCTCGAATTCCGTTTTATAACGGTAGAAAAGGTACTGAGGCTATCAAGAAGGTTATGGGTAAGCACTATAAAAGTGATAAGGGTAACTTTTTGTTTTCCTTGTGGAAGTCTCACCGAACCTGTCAATTTATTGAAGGTGACGGGGTTAAAATGTTCCGAAATGTGAACAATATTGGTGTCGCACCAAAGCCTTTTGTAGAACTTGAAAAGTCTACCTAGAAAAAGGTTTTTCGTTTATAAGTGTTCGTTTTTTGTTGCTTTTTAGAATTTCAATTCTCTGTTTTTACATTATTTTTTTTTACATCATTTCGTCTTGTACAGCTTCTGCTTGAAGCATTCCCTTTGCCTTTTCAAAATCAATTCGGCCTTGTTTGAGGTTTTGCTCAGAGTCTAGTTGAGCATGTTTAATCGCTTCCTCTGGTGGAATTGTTTTTCGTTTGAGCTTGAAAACGTATTTGGAAAGCGAAATGGCTGCTAACGTCTTGTTCTTGTCGTTGAATTCAAACCGAGACAAGACAAACAACCACTTGTCATCCCATCCTAATATTCTTGACTTGATTGTATACGGTCTGTAGACACCAATTTCCTTTTTAAACACAGTCATTACGCTACCCAATGGGCAAAAAGGCCATGATCCTTTATTCACCCGGTAATGAAGAAAGAAATCTTTGAACAGATCCATCAATAAGTCGGCTCTCGCGATATCCAAATCGGAAAAGTATGTGGAATTGCTTTTATGCATATTGGCATCCATTTCCATTAGCGGAGTATGAGTCGTCCATTTATTAGGTTCAAAAAGCTTTGTAGCTTTCTTGCCGCGTCCTAATATCAAGTGTCTCAACACAAGGTAGTAGAAACGCGTATGCCATGCAAAGGGCCATGATTTGACGTTAGTTATGACAAGAAAGTACGCAATGTACTTGAGGATGGTGGTAATTCCAGCCATAAATGATGGGTTTCTCGCTTTTGAAAAAAAAAAAAAAAAAAAAAAAAAAAAAAAAAAAAGCCAAACTATTAATTACAAAGGATGATGAAAATATCCAAGAAAAGGGAGAGCGCCAATTGGTTCCGGTGCAGCCGAGCCGGAGGTGCGTGCGCACGTGACTTGGATAAGACGTTTTGGACTTGTAGGTAGGGCTGTTTTTGGTTGACGTGTATTTCTGAGCGAGATTCAGGTGTGTTTTGAAAAATCAATGGGCATATATAGTCTTGCGGAGATATGTCGTCAAGGTGGGACCAGGCCCCATGACTTCGAAAATGCGTATTGGGAAACTCCACGAGGTTTTAATGGTGCGCCGCGCCGCACCACTTGCGGTGCTAAATCGGTGCACCTTCCTGAATTCTCTTAAGTATAACGTATCGGATTTTTATAGTCTGAAAAGGTAGTAAAATAGACGAGGAGCTGCCGAAATTGATCCTTTTTCATTTTTTTTTTGCATTTCTTTCATTCTTTATCACACTATCACGCTAAATGGACACAACTCGTAAATCCAGTTCTTCCATGAGAGCTGCAATGCAATCCACTTCAAATGAATCATCCTCTGCTCCAATGATAACATCCAACCAAGAGAATTTCCCTGTTACTACTGCCACAGCTCAACCCCAAAACCCTACTCCAACAGGGTCAAACCTTGATATCACCAGCGACGACCCTGATGCTGCTGCTGTTGAAAAGTCTCTTCGAGACAATGAATTGACGTCTAACCATATGATTATGATCGCCCTTAGTGGGTCTCTAGGGATTGGCTTACTTATTGGTACAGGACAAGCCCTTTCTGAAGGCGGTCCTGCGTCTATTTTGATTGGCTATACTTTGATTGGTACTATTGTTTATAATGTAATGTGCGCGGTCAGTGAAATTTCCACCTATATTCCAATGAGCCAAGGTTTTGCCGGGTATGCTTCCCGGTATGTCGACCCATGTCTTGGATTTGCTGTTGGTTGGACCTATTGGGTTAATTACTTGGTTGTCACGCCTCATCAGCTTACTGCCGGGGCAATGATCTTGCAGTATTGGTTGGACAGACAAGTTGTGAACCCCGGGGTTTTTATTGCCATTTTTTGGGTCGCCGTGGTATGTATTAATTACTTTGGGGGGATTAAACTGTTCAAGGTTTTTGAATACTGGGTATCTGCTATTAAAATTGGTACAATGGCTATTTTGGTCCTTATTTTGGCAGTGATTGCAGCTGGTGGAGGCGGTGATCGTGATGCAAGAGGGTTTCGATATTGGAAAAACCCAGGTGCGTTTAAGGAATATTCCAAGGAAGGGTATGAATTGACTGGTGCGTTGGGAAAGTTTGTTGGATTTGCTTCGGTAGGGATTACTGCCGTTTTTTCCTACCTTGGAGTGGAATTGATTGGTGTTACTGTTGGTGAAGCTGAAAACCCTCGACGAAACATTCCTCGTGCTGTCAAGATCACATTTGGACGAACCGTTGGGTTTTATATCGCCAGTGTGTTGGTAATTGGAATGTGTATCCCATGGAACGATGAATCGTTGATCTTTGCTCAAGGTACTCAAAAGGTTGGACATTCCGCGTCTGCTTTTTTGGTGGCCATTAAAAACGCCAAGGTTCGAATCTTGCCAGACATTATCAATGCGGTTTTTGTCTTGTTTGTTTTTGCTGCTGCTGTTGCAGGGTTGTATATTGGTGCCAAAACATTACATGGGTTGGCTCAACAAGGGAAAGCTCCAGCTTGGTTGAATCATACCAATAAACGTGGCGTTCCAAGCCGTGCATTGTTTCTCACTGCATTTTGCTGTTTGACTGCAATGTTGAATGTTTCTTCCAGTTCGGCCACTGTGTTTGAATTCTTTGTATCTTTTTCTGCTATTCTCGGGTTGTTGACCTGGATGACTATTTTCATCACCCATATTTGTTTTATGCGTGCATTGAAAGCACAAGGGATTGACCGAGAGTCGTTGCCATGGAAAGCGCCTGGTCAGCCGTTCAACTCTTATTGGAACTTGACAATGTGCGGCTTGCTTGCCCTGACCAAGAATTTTACAGTGTTTTTGCGACACAAGGACCAACCATTTGACTGGGCTGATTTTATCGTTGGGTATATTGCGATTCCATTGTTTATTGCAATGAACTTGGGGTATAAATTTTGGACACGAGCCCCTCGAGTCTGTCCAAAAATGGCAGATCTGGTCACTGGCAAGCAGCAGGTGGACGAGGAAGAGGATTATCACATCGCCCAGGCCGAAGCAGCAGCGGCAAAAATTGTTCCTCGGTACAAGAGGTATTTCCGAGCAGTAGTGGGGATTTTATTTTGAGTGTTTTTTTAAGTAATATTAAATTTAAATGATATTATTAATGAAGAACCAACCGTAGTCCAGCAGTTTCATGCTGTCTCCAACTGACAAATGTATCTTTATTATTAGGATTAGGAATCAACGTGAGCTTGACTGAACTTCCCGGCTCACAAGTCAATGGAGCTGCATGGCGGAATTTGCCAGAGTTGAACGTACCCACCATGCCACCAATATCTTGTTGAGTCGAAACGTAGGTTGCATTTTGAAGTGTGGAATTACCTCTCAACCTCCATGCCTCAAACATCTTGGCACCATGCATAGCTGGGTAGTAGGTCTCCATATCCAACCCAAACTCAAGGTTACAAGACGTGTGGTTGCTATGTGGAGGAATATCAAACTGAGCATAGGTAACAACTCGATGACCACCTTCATTAACCTCCACCATACCATCACGACTTGCCTTGCCAGCGACTCCAGGATGGTCTTGTCGAACAGTGTACAAGACTGGTTGCAAACGAACACCCATGGTATAGTTGAAATTCTCGATATTGTCATCACCATCATCTGGTGGGTCGGTACCTGGGTAGGATGGAGAGTCATTCAAGTCGATAAAAGCGGTGGCTGATGCGGAAGCGTTCTTGACCACCTTTTCATCCATAATATCATCAAGAACAATAGCGCTGACAAGTGGAGCTTCTATTGGCGTTGTAATTGTGGCTGTAGTTTCTGGGGATGGGGCTGTGGCCGGTGGTTGTGGTTGTGGAATGGCCGGTGGTCGAGATGGAGCAGACAGTGGGACAGGCTGAGTAGCTACAGCAGACGCCCTTTCAGTGATATTATCAGGAAGCAGCATTGTTGTCACAATCCCTCCACCGTGCAACCCATGTGGACCGAGGGTTACCGTAGCATTGAGGTCATATGGCATTGGAATCAGCACGGTCAACGCCTTGTTGACAAATTTAGTTTCATCGGATTTAGTCTCTTCGGTATCATTTGCAGTGATATTCTGCGGTCTAACAGTTGGCCTCAGCACTGGGACAGTCCGAAGGTTGATATTAGTTCCTCGGGAAGGCTCGCCATTTTCATTTCTGCAAATAAACCCGTCGTGGAACCAATACAATTGGTATTCATTGTTATACTTTTGACAAGCAATCGCCTTCTTTCCCCCTTTGTATTCCAAAGACTGTCCGTCAATGGAAAATGCCGAGGCGGTACTATTATTCTCCCGCAATACCAATGCATCTTCAGTATCAGTGCTGAGACAACTCTGACTGCCCAATTGCTGCAACGAACCGTTTGAGTTTATAATTCCGATAAACGCCATTGATCCGGAATTGATATGAAGCGTACCATCTCTACGCACAGTAACAATCTTGCCATTCAATACAGGCTCATCACCTCTTACTGCAACCAACCCAAATGGTAGACTGTCTCTTTTTGTCATAAGTGGCATTGGTAGAGCCACTGCAATAGTGGCTCCAAGCACCAGCAATGTAGAATATTTCATGGATGGAACAAAACCAAAGTCTTTTTTTCACGCCACCGCTACACCTTTTTATCATCTTTTTACATTCATTTCGTTTCACTAATTAGTGTTTCTTGCGGTTTCCACGTTGATAGTCTCAATGAGGGGTAGACAAAAAAATTAACGTTTTATTTTTCAAAAAACCAGCTTGCTACTGAAACTCTGTGCGGCTGTTTTCAAAAAGTGATTCCATGCATAGAAGCAAAAAAACGGCCCTGTTGTCGGCCCGAAACGGGATTTGGCTTTATTTCTTGTTTAAAGCGGGGCTGTTCTTATTCCCAACCGACAA
>JAKTPN010000354.1:195245-251487 GCA_030557665.1 Blastobotrys apis
AAAAAAAAAAAAAAAAAAAAAAAAAAAAAAAGAAGGAAAAAAGCACGCTCCTACTTTCCCTTTTCACTACCCTACTTTTTTTCTTTCCAACCCTGGATATCTAATTCATCTCAAATGTCGAAAGATAATGAAATTGATTTATCAACCGCTCTAGGCGAAGCTCCGCCTGGTTCGTCTCGACGAGGCGTGAAAAAACCTCCTCCGCCTATAAGCCCTCCACAATCATCGCAGACACTATCAAGGACGTTATCTGCATCAAGCGTCTTGTATCGTCTACCAAGGGGTGCAAAGAGCAGCCCAACAACAGCGGTGCCAGCTACGTCTACTACTACAATTACTACCACAACAACATCAAGTGGAGGAACAAGCCCCATGACGCCGCCGGTACATAATACCCCGGATTTGAATACTATGAAAAGTTTGGATGATTTGATTTACAAACCATACGCAGCATCGGTCAAATCCAATAGTAGTCGGGAAGAACTCTCACCAACGACTCCAAATGATCCAGATAAAAGCTTTGTGGTGACTTATAAACAAGAAAACCATGGCACTGGAAGGTCAAGTTTACGATATTATGAAAATATGGGAGCTAGACCATGGCTACCATCTGTGAATACACCATCAAAACGGTCGGCAAGTGTTCATGTCCCGCATATCACCACTGGATCGACCACCCCATTAGCATCTCCTCCAACAACTCCAGATTCATCACATTTTCGGCTACCAAAGGGTAGAACTACTTCGCAACCCTTTTCAGTAGCTACTGCAGATGCTGGCCATACTACACCCAAACCCAAGTCAAGTCCGTCAACAGCTCAATACAAGGACGAAATTGAAGAACAAGAAGAAAAGCAGTTGAGATTCTTGGACGCTGCAGTACCTCCGTTAGCTGCATATGCTCATGTGCCAAAAATCTTTGGTAATGAACCACCTCAAATCTCAGGACATGTTTGTACATCTGTAGGAGACAAGCTATACATTTTTGGAGGCAAGACTTGCGACGGAGTTGATAATAAACTGCACGTGTTTAATTGCACTACTCATACCCTGTCAACGCCGGAATTAACAGGGGATATAATGCCAGGTTGCTATGACTTGACTGGAACCTTGGTTAATAATTATATTTATTATGTTGGCGGCTCTGATGAAAAATCAACCTGCTACAACTGGGTATATGCATTAAATACCCGAACGTTTGAGTTTCATAAAGTTGAACCAGCTGGTAGGCAACCAAGTGGGATCAGGGGCCATACCACTGTATTGTATAATAAAACGTTATATGTATTCGGCGGAGAGACTACAGATGGTACAGCGTTGAATTGTATATGGATGCTTGATTTGACTGCGTTGCGATGGTCCGAAGTGATTAGCTTGGAAAAGGATACAATGCATTGGCCATCACCACGAACATTTCATACAGCTCATGTTGCGAAAAAGGGCGTAATAGATGATATCAATGCCGAAACAATGTTGGTATTCGGCGGTAACGACAATCAAGGTACAGTGTTTGATGAGATTTGGCTTTTTGAATTTGGTACGCAACGATGGATATATTTTGGCACGGCGGAGGTTTATCGCACTGATTTGGAAGCGCTGGCAATTGATGAGAAAATACCCAAATCACCTTCTACACCGCCTCCATCGAGTAATTGTGCTAGAACACTTCATTGTTCGTCATTAGTTGGGCCGTATTTGTTCACCATTGGAGGTCATGATGGCCAAGGATTGTGTTCGACTTTAAATGTGTTGAGTCTGAAAAAGCGAATGTGGACAGTACGTCGGATTTATGGGTTGCAGACACCAGGACCTTGTTATCATACCGGGGCTATTTTCGATTCAAGGTATTATATCATTGGAGGGTTTGAGAATCAGATTGTCACGGGATTGAAGATTGTAGAAATGCCCATGATGGCGTTTTGTTTGACATAGTTTTTTTATAGAGTAATTATAAAGCATTAAAACGCCAGCTCACAGCTTGTGTAAAACGCGCGGAAAAAAATCGTAATAAAAAAAATCTTTCTTGGGTCTGGAACCTTTTTTTTTCCCCACATCAATTATAACCCTTTCCTGTCCCACCCACCCGATCCTTTTTTTTTTTTTTTTTTTTTTTTGCTTCCAACCAGATGTCGAGCTTTGTGTTTCCAGCAAACGACGCTGGATACCGCAAGCGGAAACGAGCTCATAAAGCTTGTGAGCAGTGTAAACGCCGTCGTGTATGTGTGATTTATGAAGAATACTTTTGCTAACTCTGTATAGAAAAGATGCGATTTTCCGTTGGGATCTGTGCGCTGTGAACCGTGTGAAAAGGCCGACATTATGTGTTCATTAGCACCGGAATTTGAATTACCAGAAAAGGTTCCACGATTGGATAACCTAGCTCAGCAACAGAATGTCACAAGACCACCGTTAAACCGTGCTTCATCGACTTCTTCTGTACAGCCAGCTCAGCCAGCACGGAATGAAGCACAAGCAGCTCCAGGAAGACCACTACTTGGACGAACCACCAGTTTCAACCCGTCTCATTTGCGAAACCCACCTAAACATAAACGAACAAGCTCTCATAATGGAACACCCTCGAGTACATCACCATCTCCATCACTATTCAAACCACAACAACCAGCTCCTCGGATACCACCTGAGGGCGTTGACCGCGAATCGATTGGTGTATGGGTCAAGGGGGTCACGTCACAACAACGGTTGAATCCTCACTTGTATACTTATTTGGCTTCGATAAATGCATTTTCAATGCCGTTGAGACCAAATAGAGAAGCTCTGATTCAGTTGTATTGTAACAGTATCGATCCGATTCTGCCGTTGTTGGATCAAGACCAGTTTTTGAAGCTACATAATATTGGACAAGCGCCAACGCTACTATTACATGCAGTGCTGTTAGTAGCAGCGAGGCATCCACAAGCGGGGCAATATTTGGGTCATCAGAGTGTAAGACAGTTTTCTGCTACCACGGCTGCTAAAATTCGTGCCTTGTTGTATGCAGAAGTGGAACAAGATCGGTTGACTTTGGTGCGGATTTATGCGCTATTGTCACTTCATTCAGAAGGACCAGATGGGTTGGAGAATTCTTGTGCTGATATTCAAAAGTCAATTCACTATGCACAGTCTCTAGGGTTGCATCATGAGCGGCCGTTTATTGACAAGCAGAAGCTGAACACGTTATGGTGGAGTATTTGGTGTATGGATCGGATCAATGCTTGCGTAAACGCTCGTCCACTGATTATCAATTTGGAAGACGTGGGGATCACAATGGTGGATAGCAAGACAAAGCTTTATCAATTGGTTCAAATCTGTTATAAATTGGAACGAGTTATTTATTTGTACCGTCCGGGGATTCCAGGTAAATGTGACAAGGTACCAGATGAGGTGGACGAATTGTTTGACGGAGACGATACTTTGGACGCTCATCGTGCAGTTATGGCGTTGCTTCATCACACTGCAGTGATACTAGCTCATAAACGAGTATCGAATCCAAATTCTGAGCAAGAAGAAAACGTCATGTCTGAATCTGGATTGACAGCTCCATCAGCTCAAGGTGGTACTCGAACGATGGGGACAATGTATACTCCATTAACAATGGTCTTGGCGGAAGAAAAGACGCGAATTACCAAGGGGACGCGTCCAAGAACCGAGTTGTCGTCGCCTCCTGATGATAAATTGTTGTCATCGGCAGGGTCGATTCTGAGGATTTTGAAAAACGCTACGAATTTGCCACCATTACCATTAGTTCCTTACTGTGCGTCGTTGACTTTGACGGTGTTTTTGCGAACTTATCCTCGGTATGATAGTGAGACTGGGTTTAATTGGAGAGACGCTTGTATGGTACTGGAGCAAATGGCTGATCGATGGTGGGTAGCTGGCGCAATGGGGTCAATGGGATGGAATGTGTTTCAATCATTGGAACAGAATGGCAATGTGGAGAATAACTTTGAAATGCCTCAAGGGTTTGCAGATGCGCAGTTTCAGTTCAAGAAGGATGAGTTTTTCCCAATGGCACCTGTAACTACTAGTATTAACACCCCACCGACTAATTCAACAACGACGACAACTACTAACGATATTATTGGCGCACCAGTGACTGCCGCTGCTAGTTCTTCCACGGCTGCTCCGCTGCAACAGGATGTGCCTATGGAGGAACAATTTTTGAACATGTTTTCAGATCTACCTAATCAGACTTCGTTTTTGGACCAGGCGATTAATATGGAAGGGTTTCAAAATGTAGAGCCTTGGTTGCAGGAAAAGAGGTTGGGGTAGTAGATTTGGAAAAAGGAATGTGAAATGGTTCCGTTAGACGATCTTATTTAATGTAAAAAAGAAGGAAGGAAGGAAAAATAAATAAATATGAATGATAATTTTGAAAAATGAGGTTTCAAAATCGCGTAGTTTTGTCTGGAAAGATACTGAGGGTGCGGCCCTCGGCGTGCGGCGCAGGGTATATCCTGCTAGCAAGCTATTCAATAGCAGTATTTCAAGTGTTGAAAAGCGCAGAGATGAATGCCATACAGCTCAAGAGCCCAACAAGGGGCCATAGTGTCTAAACACCAAGTCAACAGTGTTTCTTGATGATGCGAATAAACACTGAGCCGCACACGCCGCAAGAATCTGAAATTACCATGTTTCTACCCATTTTCTCAGCTCCATACAAATCATATACTGTTTTTTTAAAACCACTCCGATGCATACCTACAAGAACTGTTCTCTTTCACCGATTGAATGCCATATTCCTACACTCTTTGGCACACAGTGAGTCGCGCGCGCGCGTCGTACTCGCTCGAAAAATTCCAATTCCAAATTGTCCAGTAATTTCACAACTAATTTTTTTTTTTCCCTTTTTCCCTCACACACATTTTTTTTTTTCCCTCTTCTCACGCCATTACCATCATCATCATGCTATCTCGAATCGTTTCTCGAGCCGCCATTGCTCGACCAATGTTTGCATCCACTGCCCGACCAGCATTGATGGTTGCCACTGCTGCACCACGTATGACTAGCATCCGGTCTTACTCTTCCGAACACGACAGCGAATCGTTTGAAGAATTCACTGCTCGTTTCGAAAAGGAGTTTGAAGAAGCCTATGACTTGTTTGAAGTGCAACGTGTGCTGAATAACGTCTTTTCTTACGATTTGGTCCCAGCTCCTTCTGTGATGGAAAAGGCCCTGCAAGCTGCTCGACGGGTAAATTGTTATGCTACTGCTTCAAGAGTGTTGGAAGGCTTGAAGTACAAGGTTGAAAACAAGCAACAGTATCAACAATATTTGGACGAATTGAAGGATATTCGACAAGAATTGGGCGTTGAATTGAAGGAGGAATTGTTTAATGAAGAAAAGTAAAAGACAAGAACAGTGAGTCTCGAAAGACTTGTAGTTTGATAATATTATTGTATTTCTGCTGACTATTTTGAGTGTTTTTCCAAGTCGTAGATTTTTAGATCTGTATAAAAAAAAAACAAAAAGAAGAAGATCACACATTGTTTCCATACAACTTTTTTGTTTACTAAAACATTGTAAACCGACCAACTAAACTTGTGAAATCCTGGAGTATTAATACCCATTTGTAGGTCCCTTTAGTCTTTGTTGTCTCGGGTGATTTAAAGTATTGACCAATCAGAATGGCCGGAAATTTGAACTCAGGTGTGGTGGGAATTCCCAACCGCTGAGATCATGAACAAGGTTTTCACAACTCACTACATCACAAAACAGCATCAATCACAATGGCGGGGGATCATCCAAGTAAGTATATACGACGAAAAGAAAAAATAACCGTCGTGTTGAGTACTGCTCTGTCTACAGAACGCTAACCAAGTTACAGCACTTCGCAAAGATGCGGCTATTGAACGGTTCTACCATATGCGAGAAAACACGCAGAAGAACTTCCGAATGACCAAGAAGAGCGGGCCGTTTGTGCTCATTGCCGCGGCATTCGTGCCAGCATTAATGCTTTATGGGTGTTATAGATTTTCGGTATGCTCGCTCTCGTGGAGTAGTATAAAACTAACAAACCTTTTTAGGGCCAAACCGATTTTGTTGCAAGGCGACGACACGAGTCTGTATGGAGACGTCACGATTAATTATAACTTTTTTGTCAACGAAATATGTAAAGGAAATGGATTTCTGTTTGTTTTATTTTACCTCCCCTTGTTATGGATGTGTGGTTTGGTTGATCAGATATACTACGGCATGGTTCTTTTCAGTCATGCCCTTTACCCACATTCTACACTTTAAAACTTTACCAGATCAACCCTGAATGACAGGGAGAGAGCTACCCGTAGAATTGCCAATAAAAGTTGATGTATTAAATTAACGTGCATCCCCCCAAAATTTTTTAATCCTACAGTATCCTTTTAAAAAATAACATGCGGCTTATTACTACTTTTTTTGTAATACCACCACCCCTTATATACTTCCAGCATAATTTTAATCCTTACTTTCTGTACCACATTCTGGTACTCTGTTGTCTTCGCATCTTCGACATCAATCTAAAACACCCGTACATTAATGCTTCAGACGTTGGAGGACATCCTGGTACCCACTAAATAATTTGTTAGCCTTCTCTAATCCACCGAAGTTCAGTTCAGTTCAATACATACAACGTCTGTAGGCACAATTCGGTCGACACCCTAGTTTCTGGTTAGCATATCCTCTACAACCCACCCATCGCAACCCTTTTGGAAGCGCGTTGGAGAATGGAAACATACCCTGCACACGGAATAACTATAATGATAATACCCTCCACCGTTGGCACAAGAACCCATCGAAATAACCCATCGTGGTTCTGGCATTTGATCGTAAACTTGTCGAAGAGCTGGAGCCATCTTGTTGGTCAAAGTCCCTGCCACAATCATGATATCAGACTGTCGAGGTGAGGCTCGGAAAATAATCCCCAAACGATCTTGATCATACCGTGGAGCAGATACATGCATCATTTCAATAGCACAACATGCTAAACCGAAAGTGACTGGCCAGAAAGAGCCCTGTCGTGCCCAGTTGGCGACTGCATCCAAAGATGTCAATGCATAGTCCGCTGCGTTGTTCGGCTTCTTTTCGCTTGGGAGTGGGTAGTCAGTAGGCATAGGAGTTGGGTTGACCTCTACTCGTGCTGCTTGAGTGCTAGCATATCGACTGTATGCAAATCCCACCTGTCGAGTGGATGCTTTGGTTGCAATAGATCGAATCATAGTTGGTAAGTTTGCGATATATTCCAAAAAAAAATGAGTGAATGAAAAAAATCAAAAGCTTTGTGGTTGGGAATTTTTATTTGCTTGCGCATGATTGGCTGAGACCCTTTTGCGGGGAGCTGGGACAGTTACACGCGTCAGGTTAGGAGAGAGAATGGATTGAAACCCGAGAAGAGCGACTGTTTTATTTCTATTTTCGAAATAAAAAAGATTCTGCGAATATCTACGATTGCTCAAGTGTGTTTTAATATTTTATACAAAAGAAAAAGGTCGGGGTGGCGTTGATGAAAAGTGTCGAAGTATCGAAGAGAAACCCGGACCGTAAGAGCTCACTAGGCTCAAGACCAAGACAGAAAAAAAATGCATTTGCGGTGCTTGCTCAAACTCTGATCTGGATTCTTTTCGGATTTGCTCCGATAAGTGCTCGTGATGTAAGTTGGTGGCGGTCCTAGTCTAGACTACGGGACGAGGCTTGCTGAATTTTTGGCCTGTAGTTTTCATATTACTTCACTAATACACCTTTCTCTATTGCCAAAGTAGCAAAAACTCGCGGCTCACACTCTGCCGCCGCACACGTATAATTTTAACAAAAATAAATAATTTGGAATATTACAAACATACAAACATGTACCTACAAAAACAACCCAAAACTTTTCTACTGATCAGATTTACGAGCTAGTTCTTCAGCTGCATCCAGAGGATTCCAATTAAATTCATCCAACTGATCCCAATTCTCGTCCGGCACTGCAACCCCCAATGAATCAAAATCAAACTCTAGCAAAGAATTAGCGGCCAAATCCGGTTGCGGTGCTGAAGGTGGAGCAGCAGCAGGCGTTGTTGTTGACGATTTCCTCACCATTTCCAAAGGAGAACCCAATGGATTCGAATCCAAGTCAACAATAGCCCTTGGTTCATTATCCTGATACAAATTCCGTTGTAAATTCGGAGTCACTTTACTATCAGTTCTCGGGGTCTGTTTTGACTTTATTCTTGGCGGTTCAACATCACCAAATGATTCATTGATCGGGGTATTAATAGAGTTGGATCGCGATCCTGCTCCGCTCCCTCCCATGCTTCTAAACACCCCCTTTGGTGGACTGGTTCTTCTTGCTGCAGGTGTTGGAGAATGTGATTCTTGATAATACATTTCATGCTCTTGCTGATATTGACGTGGTTTTTGTACTGTTGAGGATAATGGAATGGTAGTCGGGCTGCTTCTATAATTAACCTTTGGTGTTTTTGCCGGAGTCTTAACCGAGTTGCTAACACTATTAGTCAAATCTTTCTTTGCCTTTCTTAAATTGCGACTACTCTTCTTTTTTATCACTCGGCTTTTGCTCATATCGTCGACACTGGAATTTGAAAACACAAATGAAGGTTTTTTCGCCACTGTTTTTGCCGGCACTGGGGCCGGATGTTCTTGCCGACTAGGAACCGGATGGTCTTGCCGACTAGGAAGACTAACTCCCAATCCATAATTTGGACGTGAATAATGATGCGAATTTTCGGATGGACTTAATTGTTGTACCGGAGTAACGTTTGCCGACTGTGGTGGAGGATGATGATAAGCATGTTGTGGTTGTTGTGCGGCGGATGCGGATGCGGTCGAGGCGGCGACGCGTTGCGGCATTGCGTGCTGCTGTGGCAACGAGTTTGTTGACATTCCAATGCCGGTCTCATACGACCTTGTTGCCTGCATGTCGGTACTACTCCAGTTGTAGTCATTTAAAAAGTCAAAATCATTGTCGTAGTTTGTTTTGTATTGTGAATAATTTGTAGTGGTTCTTCGGATTGGTTGGTTGTGATGTTGTGGCGTGGTGGTGGGTAGTTCTGGCATTGTTCGCTGCCTGTGCATGAACTGCTGATTAAGATCTTCTGTGGTTGGAACAGGAGTTTGCAACGGAAGAGAGTCTTTCTCAGTTAATCCTAGCATTTGGTCCAGTTCGTTATCATTACTTGGTTGGAAAACTGTACTGTACAATGTTGGTACTCGGAGGTCATTAATGTAATCCCGAGCTATGCGATCGATTTGTGTCTGGTCTAGAGGAGCACAATCTGGAGTTGGTGGATGTAAGATTTTTTCTTGTTGCTGTTGTTGATGATGGTGATGATGCTGCATGGGAATATTGTATGGTTGTGTTAATAATGGTTGATTTGTGGAGGATGAGTTGGCCATAGTCTGTTGTTGATGATGTTGCCTCTGATTTTGTAACTGTTGGAACAATAACTCGTCTTCAAACGAAGCAGTAGCATATGGTATAGCTCCACCTTGAGTGTGATCCTTTTTCCAAGACATGGTGTGTGTGTGTATTAATGTTGTTGAGGTTCACAAGAGGAGATATTTTGAAATATAAAAAAAAAGAGAGTTTACAAAGGAAGGTAAAAAAAAACATCCACAAAAAAAAAAAAAGAAGTTGTGTCGGTGGGTTACATGCGGGTGGTGAAAAAAACGCTTATTTTGGGACATTTTTGCGGTTTTTCCTTAGCCTTTTCCCGAGTCAATGCCGATGTTTTTTTTTTTAGTTGCCCAGCTTTTATATCGTATATACGACTTTTGTGGAACCCAATAAACTGTGGATCTGCATGATCCGAATTGGTGGTAGTGTGTATGTTGTATTTTGCTGTTTTGCGGCACATTATAGGTATTGCGGATTGGTATTCAAGCTTTGCCCCATATTATCGCGAGATTTGAAAAACGATTTTAACAAACCCTACCCTAAAGTCTATACCTATAGTATATAGCTTTCTATGGATAGGATAAAGATGGATGCTCGATATGTCCACAAAAAAAAAAAAAGATCCACATTCCATCCCCCCGTTCAACGGTAGCAGGAATTTGGTGCCGGTTGTCATTGTATTGCACTACCGGAATTAATATATGCGAGTCATAGATCGACACTGTATTAGATCTCGATTGTTTTGTTTTTCCGCCTTGGAACTACACCGACAATTATATGAATCGATTAATCAATTTGAATGAACGATTGCGATCGCATAGCCTACATCACTTTCCGCGCCTTAACTATCCCGTATCTCCGGTCGCTCGGTCGGCTTACTACTGGCTTATTCAATTTTCCTCGATCATATCACTTGTCAGAAGCCGCATGCCCGCTCACGTGTTTCGTGCTTGCGCGCGCTGTATATGAACAAGCGATAAACTTCCACAACAAAAAAAAAAAGGTTCCTCCCGTCTCTCAAAGTAAACAAACTACGCGATACACGCTGAGCCGACCAAGTTGAGCGACTATGTCCAATACGTCAGATAACACTCATCTGTCGCTATCAGAGTCTTCAACGAGCAGCTCTATGATGCAGCATTCACAAAGTGAGAGTCCTCATCTAGGGTCGTTAATGACTCCTTTTCGTAAAACCCCACGGTATAACGGTGGGTATAATTCTCCGTCATCAATTCCGGTGTTGAAACGGACGACGACCACGGCGTCGTCTAGTCCCAGAAAGGAAGAAATGCAAGACTCTAGCCATCCAATGAGTTGGATGGTCGATAATGAATTGGGTGAAGAGTGGATCTCGGAATCTTCACATAGTGGATCTACTAATAATACAGTTCTTGATGAAGGAGGTGGTACAACAAAATATGCATCGACGGATGAAAAGGTGAAAACTCCAGAATGGAAACGCGCGTTAAACGGTGGAACTGGTACTGGTACGACAACAAGAAATGATTTGGAGAAATTGTTCAAACCGCCAACTGTGAGGGAGAAATTGGATGCAATTCCAGAAAACTCGGAATCTTGGAATCAGAGTGCAAGTGCAAGTGCAAGCCAATATCAAAGTGAAAGCCAAAATCAAAGTCAAAGCTTTGAATCACCATCTCAGTCTATGGAAACGTCTGAAAGTTACGATGACGATTCGAGACGTTTATCCAGTTCACCACTAAAAGTATTTCAAAAGCATGATACATTTACCAACTCAAGATATGATGGGCTGTTAGGGTCGCTTGATAAACGAGCTAGTGCAGACGCGTCGTCTAATTCAGTGGTGATTAATAGTACAGAGAACAAAGATGCCACGACGCAGGATTACATGAACGATGCTGATCAGTTGATGGCAAAGTTACGAGGGTTGAACGCGACCCCAGAACAAGAGGAATACACTCAAGAATCGAACGATGAGAGTAGTTTGGTTGAACTGGAGTATAGTTTAAAACAGCATGAACCAGAGATGGAACCGATACCCGAACGAGAGAGAAAAAGACCAGCATTGATTCAACCTCAGGATATACAAGGGATTATCCCGGAGAATTTTGGGTTGATGGATTTTGACAAGAACAATTTCAAGTGGAGGAGAAAGACTGATACGGATTTTGGTACTGGGTCCACAAAGGTCGATGGAGGAGGGGAAGAAGAAAAAGAGAATAATGACGTGTTTGAAGGGATTGAGGATCTCTCGGATAGTTCGACATTGGAAGGGTCGATTTCTCCGAGAAAGCGGGTTAATTTGGACCAGTTCAGAGAGTCACGGAACCAGCAGAACCAGGGTCAGTCTGAACAGAGTGAGGGCGAAAGTGAAAATGAGAATGCGAGCCAGACCCAAAGTGAGAGTGCTAGTGAGGACGAAGAGAACGAGGACACACAAGAGTTTCATCAAGAAGGAGGATTCGCTCCATTGAAAACACCCCAAGCATTGCGGTTGGTACCTAGTTCCAGCGGGAAGCGGGAGGTATCATTCCGAATTCCAAATTCTGCATTCAAATCGTCACCGTTGGTTCCATGGTTCCAAGAAATGTCACACCGGTCAACATTGAAAGATGTAACGAATATTTCCCAGATCGAACCAAGCTTCTCCAACGGATACAGCACATTGGTCCGCGTGTTGACGGATTTGGGGCGATGTGATCCAGCATGGGACCAGTATGATCAGCTTGATTTGAGTGAACGGGGCATTGAATCGTTGGTCAAGTTGGATGAGATTTGTCCAACTTTAAAATCCATCAACCTTTCAGACAATGAAATTTCGTTTGTCACTGGTGCACCAGAATCGTTGAGATCCATGATCGCACCAAGAAACCAATTGACAGACTTGGCATCGTTTGGCAAGCTGACCAACCTCCAATACTTGTCAATTGCTGAGAATCGGTATGAACGGCTGAATGGACTGGCTGGTCTATGCCATTTGCGTGAGCTTAATATGGACTCCAACTTTGTGGTGACTCTAGACGGGATATCCAACTTGGAAGGGTTACTACGGTTGAGCTGCTGTTCCAACTCCCTGACAGAAGTTGATTTTACAGGTTATAATTGGAAACGCATGGAGGATTTGATTCTTTCTGACAATCAAATCAAGACTGTCAAGGGTGTTCAAATGTTGACTAGTTTGTCCAAGTTGAGTTTGGATGACAATGTGATTGAAAAGTTTGAATACAATGGACGGCATAAACGGTTGAGAAAGTTGAGTTTGAAAAACAACAAGTTGACAGAGTTGGATGTTTCTGGGTTTGTGGGGCTGAGAGAATTGCAACTGGATGATACCACAGTTGACGTCAAGGGGGTGGAACGGTTAAAAAACCTGGAAGTATTAAGCATGCGGTATCAGAAAAAAGCGTTGAATGATTGGGTCAAATTCAACGAAGTAAAACGACTATACATGTCTGGGACAGTAATGAAATCGCTACCAATGAACGAACCGTTTTTAAATCTACAAACACTTGAACTTGCTAACGCCAACCTAACGCACCTGCCACCACATTTTTCTGAATTCACCATAAACATTCGCGAACTCAATCTCGCGTTCAACAAGATCAAAAACTTGAAGCCGCTGGTGGGGATCCCCAAGCTGAAACGACTTTATTTATACAAGAATGATATTGACGATATGGAGCATGTGATTGATATCATTTCGACTTTTGACAACCTGACGGTGCTGGACCTACGAGGTAACCCATTGACCAACCGGTTCTACCCGCCATTGGTCAATGCCACTGGGAGATTACCCACTGAGTATATCCAGACGCGATCGCGACGGTTCCAAGCCGCATGGGCTGCACGTGACGATGAATTCGCCGCGACGCTGCCGAGGCCGTTGCTAGCTAAACGGCTGAAGTATCAGGCGCTAATATGGGGGTCGACCACAGTCGGCGCCACCAAGTCTGTAATGCAATGGTTTGATGGAGGAATGTTGGACCGGAATAAACGGGCTGTGCTTGGGAACGAGTTGGCTAGGGTGATGGAGAATTCTGGCATAGACGTTACGTATTCCTAGATAATAAAACAGGAACTTTTTTTTTTTTTTTTTGGTTTTTTACTGAAGCTGGTCAATATGCTGAGCAGCCCACCAATATTTTAACAATTCATCGGACCGTTCCTCGTACTGCATTGTATCCACATCGGCGACCTCTTCACGGATGAAATGGTTGCGGAATTCCGTCAGGGTTTCCACCAGTTTGTAGCTATCGACGACTTTGAGAATATTCATTGCATCGGTGGCGTGGACTTTGGGTTTCAAGTGACACAGTAGCGTCAAACAATCGTCCAGTTTCTCCCGGCTTTCCTGGTCTAAGAAAATCGGTACGGCATGTGCAGCAACTAATTTTTTGGACGTTTTGCTTCTTCGTTCCCGTTCATGGGCTATTGGTTCGAAAACCCGCGTTTTGATACACTCGAGCGTCGTCATTGCGATGCTTTCATACTCGACTTCTTCTTCTTCGTCGTCCTCCTCGTTGTCATTTTCTTCTTCGTCGTCCGCAATATCACTGTATCCAAAGATGTTTTTTGTCAAAGCGGACGAGCTGTTGTTAGTGGTTGTGTTGGCGGTGGTGACGTCGGCCTCGGGGGTTTGTGATCGCTTTCGTTTTTTCGACAATCGACCAGCTGATGATGATAAGGATGGTGATGTCGCTGGCGAGCTGATCGCTGCCGCCGTAGAAAATGATGGCTGGGACCGTGCGGGTCGGACGGACTGTGCAGACTGAGACAGTGCAGATTGTGCAGACGCATACTTTGTAGATGATTCATCGCCATTCTCTCTATCACTATCATCGTCCAGTTCACTATGTGCAACATGTGTCAATGCAAGTTTATATGCCTCACGCAGCTTTTTCCCCGGAACTGGCGCCTTGGTGGTATAAACCACCATTTCTGCCTCTTCCGTGTCGAGATGCGCCAATGAGGATTTCGCGACCCAGTAGCTAAAGACAATTGTTAGTTTGATCGAATCTCCTTGGGGGGTTTGCACATACTAATCCAGCGTTTGGAAAAATTGAATCACGATATTCCGAGCGGCTGCTTTTGGTTTAACCGCCGTCACTCCTGGAGGGATGTGCTGGTTAGCAATTACCTATGGATATTAGCTAAACCCTATCACCTTCACACTCGAACACATACAACTGCAGGCCATGGACGCGCTGTTTTGCCCATTTTGTAGGTGACCACTGTGCCTGGAGGACAATCCCCATATTTCTCACTCGTCGTGGTGGTGGTGGTCATGGTTGTCGTGATCAAAGAAAAAGCGTGGTGAGCGCCCAAGGGGATAATCTCCCTCCCAAAGCTTCGCGATTCGATCTTGACGAGCCTCAAAATCTGTGGGTTTCAGTTTGGGGATTTTCGGTTTCCATGGCAACCAGGAAAACGCGATGCGCCGCATTTGAATCTACTTGTCTTAGATTCTAATCAACATGCGTGCGCAGAGAGAGCGAGATTCTCGGAAAATTGAATATCCATTGCAGCGGACCACGATGGCGGGTTTTTTGTATTTTTGATACCAGGTTTTACCGCGGTCCGGATTGGCTTGGCTGTGCTGTGCTGTGCTATGCTATGCTCGGCGAAACTAACGACACTGTGATCGTGATCGTGACCGTGTCCGTGATCACAATAACCGACTTCTCATACCCCGCAAATGACGTTCCTGATCCCTGCAGACCGCATATCTTTTAAAACAATAAAAAGCCTTTTTTTTTGTCTTTGTTTTTTTGATTATAATTTATAAAAATATAGCACGTTTTAATGCTAAAATGAATGAATACGAATCTAATAATATAAAGCCCAACTCATAATGCTAATACAAAAAACTTTATTATCCAAAACAACAACAACAAAACCCACAAAGTTTAAAATCCGCACTGGTTCTCATATTGACGGTCATCCAATGGCTGTGGGAACAAGTTGTTTTCAATCAACATTTCTGTAGACCATTCCAAAGAGTTCTCCGTTCTATATGTCCAAAAAATCCACCCATTACCTTGCTCATATGCATCCAACTGAGCTTCCAGATATTTCCGCGTGTTGTCCTTCCGTTCATCTGACCAAGTCTTAATATCATCCGTACCTGCACAATCACCAATATACGGCGAATTATCAAAACTTCCCGTGTACCGTGCCGCTCTTCCAACACCATTCAGCCACTTTGTACAATCTGTCAAAGCTGCAGACCATTCTCCTACAATTCTCCAGTGGTTTTCCTTTCGGATATCCCAACCAATATTACAAGCAGTTTGAACATGATCGCCAATGTCTCGTTGAAGTTCACCAGAAGAAAACACCTGGTATTGATGATGGTCAAGGAGCACATTCCAGTAACCCGGCAATTCCATAAAGTTGTTAAAATACTGTTTTTCTTGGAAAGCATCATGAATGACAATGCCAGTATTAGAACCGGCATCTCGTACAACTTGGAACCCCTTTTGATAAAAGTCCTTGACCTTGTTCATATCCAATTCTGGACCCAATGGTTCATTCAACAATTCAATTGCAGTAACAGTATCATCTTCAGATCCCCATCGATCTGCAATCATCTTGATGACATCCAAAGTTTCCTGAACAGTATCACCAGTTTGCCATTTAATTTGGTCTCTCAAACCAGAGTTATCAAACCCATTTTGCGAAGAAGGAGCGCCATGCAAGTCAACCCAGACCTTCAAATTGTTATTTTTAGCCCATTTAATGGCCTTGTCCATGTATTCAGCTTGACCTTGGACATATGCATCTCCCCAGTTCGTCTTAAAAGCCCAGTATCCAATCGGAATTCGAACGTGATTAAACCCCCATCCTGCAATTGTTTCAAAGTCGTCTTCAGTGATCCAACTGGACCAATGGTCTTGTAATCGTTTTTCAGCTTCGTCTTTGCCGAGAGCTTGACAGTAATGAAACTCATCAACTGGTGTGTTATTAGGGTCAAAGCATTCAAACAGTGAAGGCGTAATGAATGGTTCCAAAACAAACCAACCTCCGAGGTTCACGCCTCGTACTTTGTCTTTATCGTAATCAAATCCTTGACCATCTCGCTTCAGCAACCGCAAGGGTGAAGCAGCCGCTAATGTGAATAGCAAAGTCGACAGCGTCAGGGCTAGCATTGTGACGGTTATTGATGGGTTAGATGAAGACGGAGAAAATTGAAAGAAAAAAGAGAGAAAACCCAGGGCGGATATAGCAAGGGTGATATATATACATTTGCATTACTTTTTGTTTGAACAATTCCCAACCAACCTACCAACCTTCCCACCACTGCGGGTCTCAATCGAACGAGAGCGAGAACGAGAACGAAGAACTTGGAACCAAACCAAGAACGAGACGGCTAGTCTGAATATGCTCGGCGCTTAGCCTCCCCTCGCTGCAAAAAGCAAGTGACGCCCTTTTTGTGGCGCTAGCGGGAGCAAACACAAGTTTACTTTTTCCCCCTGAGCCGCCAGCGTGTTTCCATGGAAACAAGGCTAGCCAAACCTAGAGTACAGTCGCTCTTTGCCATAACGGGTTAAATGATCTGCCTTGGTTTGTTCCAAAACGGAGACAGATCGGCATTATCTTGAACAAGTGAATGAGAACGCGAACGAGAACAAGAACAGATCATCATAAACAAGAAGAACAAGAACAAGTCCTGCTACGGTTATAAATAAAATGTCCAAATCAATATGATACGACACATTTTACCTTAACCTTAAATATTTTGTGGCTATTCTCGGGTTACTATCCTATGTCCAATTAATAATACGGTTTGGATATGAACATGGATTTTTAGTTTTTTTTTAGCACATGCTTGCGCGTGCTCAAGCAATTCTATCTCATGAGGCTCATCACATAAATATATATGGGTTCCTAGATTTGCGAAATGCCAGCAGATAAATCCTGCAGTGTAATTGGTATAATCCACATGCATCTACCGCCTGCCATATGCACTGCAATCACGAGACCAGGTTCTGCTGAGCCGAGCTAAGCTCGGCCTAGGTTGGTTCGGACATTGATATGCTACATTTCCATGCGTCAATACACTACGCAATTGAGGGGGTTGTCTTTTTTTTGCAAATCCGTTGAACTCTCTTTTACTGCATGAAGTTCGCCTTTTTTATTATTATTTTTATGGTTATTTTTTTTTTATTATTTTTATTATTATTTATCATAACCTTAGATTTACAACTCTCCTCACAAGACAACACCTCACGAGGTTTATTTCCAAAACGTATAGCAATTCATCTGCAAAAGACAAACTCTGATTCAATAGAATAAATTCCACAATACATAGCAACAACGGCAAACAAATGTACCCCTTTTCCCTCTAATCCCTTCATCGCCAATGGAAACATTACAAAATATTGTCTACAACCCATTGCCTCCGTTGCAGAGGTCATCTTCAAGCAACAAGAGCGGCTCAAAAAATCCATCGCTTCGGAAATATGATCGCCATCAGCTTCATACCCCGCTCAATACTATCACAAAATGGGACGATTTTTATTTATTTGTTCAACAAAGGTTAGACACATGTGACAAGTACCTGTCACGAAAAGTGTCAGTTGTCGACTATCGATACAACACTGCACAACAATTACTCCTCTCAAACGTATTCAATCCCGTGATTGCAGCCATGGGCTCTTGGTGTCTTGATGTAGTAATCTCAATGGAAGAAGTTGCATCGGTAGTTTTACTGGACCCAGACATGGCCATTACCTACCGCAGACAAGGAGTTTGGATGTGTGTCATGATCCCTGATGCAACAGAAGTCGAGCAATTCTGCAACAATGAGTGGAACTTGAGCCAAAGGTTGTTCGGGTTAATGGTGCTGAATAATTGTGAGTATGGCATGATTTCGACTTATGAAAGAAACTGGTTTTTGAAACGGGTTGGAGCGGATACTGTGGAGATTAGTGATGTCATGAGCCCTTCTGGTGTCGGCGCCAAAAGCTTGGTGGCGGCGGTTATGACGATTTTTGTTCAATGTACTAGAGATGAGCATATGATGGAAATGGGTGGTGCCAAACAAGAAAGGCAAGCTACACCAATTCGGATTAGCAGTAAAGATTATATTCAGATTGAACCCGGTGCTAGTAACAAATATGCAAGATTTATGGGCAATTTGACTTATGGGGTTTATAAAAGCCGCAGGGTTATGCTCAAAATTACTACATATTCCAACCGGGTATTGGACGAGGAATATAGGGTGTATCAGCATTTGAAGATACTGCAGGGCAAGATTATTCCTAGAATTCTTGAAGTTGGTAATATCTGGAACCTTGCCAAGATTATTGTGTTTGAATATTGTGGCACAAGGTTGACAATGGATGAACTAACTTCGGATATTGCGCAGGAATGCCACGATTTGGTGTGCAGTCTTCATCAATGTGATGTGGTTCATAATAATCTGCGGCTGTCGCATTTTTTGCATATGAGCGACGGAGAGTTGCGAATTGTTGACTTTGAAACTGCCAATTGTAACGCCAGTTTTGCTGAAAAGAAGGAGGAGCTTGAAAGGGTACATCGGATATGGACTGAACGGGCCAGTGATGATTATTGGATGTTGTGGCATTAATTCTTTTTTTTGGTTTGACAGGAATGGACATGATGAAATGTATACCATAACCTTGGTAGACCCTAGATGGTATGTATCGCCCCATTGAGCTTAATACTAGTCTTTCGTACCTCTGGTAAAAATAGGGACATCTTTGTCTCAGGATTAGATTGCTTAAGATAGAACAAAAAAAAGGAATCCGGATTGGGGGTGGCATCTGGATGCGGCGGTGTAATGCATCATCGAAATCACTATCACCCCTTTGTCAACCGACCCGCCTGTGTGGTATTCCCTCATCCGTTTGTTTACTTTAAATGGCAATTGAAAGACTTGGCAACGCTTTAGGGGTTTAATTTTTTCCGTTGTCTGTCTATAGATAGCTATATACGGCGTATATGCTCGAAGTGAAACGTGTTTGGGAAAAAAAAATAGTCAAGGGGCCAATAGGGTCTTGGCTCTTTGTCTTTGTACAAAAGGGCTTATATATGTGTGCAACCTAACTCAATACGAGAAAAAACCAGGCACCCAGTGGTATAATCTGGGGGGTTTAAAATTTAGTTCCATAACCTCCTACAAATAATTGAGTTTGCATCGTTGTATCCTTTTTTTTTTTTTTTTTTTTCGTTACGACAACTCCTTTCTTTAATCGCGGTCGTGCGACTGATGCAAAACTAATATACAGCGCGTTAAAATTGTTCTCTCCCCCTCCACCTGGTTTAATGCTTGCAGAACATGAGAAGAATGAGCAGGTGAGCCTCCTCGTCTATTTTGTTGAATCTTCATTCATTTCGTCTGTCCATACCACGCAGGAGGCATACTGCTTGTAAGAGGATGACTAAGCGCCCCCTGCGTAAATTTGAGTACAGTGCGGCTGATGGCGATGGCGATGCCATTAATTAACCCGCACAACCCGCATGTTTAGACTATCAGCAGAAAATCCGGGGATTTCCCGAAAGGCGATCGACGGGATGACTATAGCATCCAGGGTCTAAACACCCAAGTATCCAGCCAAGGAGCCGTAACTTCAATTGAAACAAGTGATAATAAAAATGGCTGGTACGATACCAACCACCCGCCCGAATCCCCGGGTCTGCATTTCCAGCAATAACTCTTTTTTTTTTTTTTTCCCCTCCGTCGATAAATCCATGGTATTCCATTCAATTTCGCGTGGCAGAACTAGTTTTAAACCTTTTAATTAATGCCACTCACCCCCGCCCTTACCGCGGCTCACGCACCCAGCCACTGACCAAACACTCGGAATAACTTTTAGTACTGACAAAGCGTTCAACAAACGACCGGTATAGGTTCTCTTGGAACCAGCAAAAAGCATGATTATTTGGATGCCTGGTAATTGAAAGTGGATGCTGTGATTTTATACCGCCTTTAGGAAAACCCATGGGAAAAAATAAAATATATTATACACTATATTAGCCCACCCACTTTTAATAACCGTATTACCACCCGGGTTATTATTTGGCGTCTAAAAGAAGTATAAAAAGGGCGCATATCCAGTTGGGACACAAACCAGCCACCCACCAAACAATGAAGATATCGTTGGTCATTGCCTCATTCGCCACCGCCGCATTGGCAATTTACCCACCACCGGTGCCGCAATTCCATCTGAAGGTTGTTTCGGACGACTCCAAGCTGAACGAGTCGTATGTGACTCCGATGCCGATGGCCGACGCAGCGTTTATGACATGCCATGTGGAAAAGGCCGAGCCGCGGGATGGCTCGTTCCAAAGTAACGACACCGTATTGGTGTACAACTTTTACACCGTCAAAGACTTGGTCCAGGCTGCATCGATCAGAAACTCGAATACCGGAGGGTTTGGCGATTTTGTGGTGGCTCCTGCTGCCCAGTCACAGGGCAATGAACACAACGTTGATGCGTTCCAACATGGGTTCACATTCGACAAGGACCACGTTCTCTCTTTCGACGGCAAATCCAATGGATTCTACGTTTGTGCTGAGTCTGGAGACGACACTCACACTATTAAATACCTTGCTGGCGGTGGTAAATCGAAGAACGCATGCTCAAAAGTGCAATTGAAACAGTCATTCTTGCCACAAATCATGTCTGGAGACGCTGATGGACCACAATAGTTTACTAGTTTAATAGCTATAGCTAAAACGTACGTAGAATCACAGCTTTAAACACTTTTTGAAATTGCATAACCTGACAAGCAATCGACATGTTTTCCTCCAAACATGCCTTTGTAGGAAACAACCCTTCAATCCGTCTGCAATGTGGATGGATATTTTTGATTTGCTGCATCAATTGACACGTCAAGTCATGACGTTTCAGAAACCCCACTTCAACATGACCAACCTGAAAAAGCCTGCACATTTCTGCAAACCTAACACTGGACGTTTCAAACTGGCCGTCGTCGACAATCCGTTCCACTGAAAAAATATTACTATGTCGTCGTTCGTTGCAGCTCAATGCAATACTCATCACGGAACTCAGTGAGAAATCACTCAACCGTAGAATCGGTGCAGGGGTACCTGGGGGCAATGGCGATATTTCTTGTAAAAACCCGGTATTTATAATCCACAACCCATTCAAATTCGGCACCATGACATCCAATGCATCCGCCTTGCCAATTATATCCAGTATGGTGACAGCATGGAACTTTGGTTCAAAATCCACGTTTGTTGCATGAACATTTGAATCGCAAAACCTCAAATGCTTTAGTTTCTGGTTTGGTATTTCGATCAGTTGGTCCACCAAGATTTGAGTGTTGCGAAAAGTCAAATGCTTCAAGTTCACACATTTGTGGAGTTTTCCAAACAATTCAGTCAACGTCACTGGTTGCTTATTCAACTTGATCATTTCCATACTTATAACCGACGGTGGTATATCCGGAAACTCGTGCATTTCATTATACACGAACTTCAGCCGAATAACCTTCCCAACAGTATGCAAGTCCAAATCCCCCCGGTCAATGGTCTTGACGGTACTAAAAGTCAGCAACAAGTCCAGCTGATCCCGGCCGTTCCGCGTTTGTTGCATCTCATCAAACCGTTCCTTTAATTTACCCTGAATATTGTCCACATATTTATTGCTATCCAGGTTGACCAAATACAACCTGCTTAAGCGGGGAAAGTACTGCAGAAAATCCACGTTTTCAAAGCTTACCAACTGTAAACTCCTCAACGCTTCCAACTGATACCTCAATGGGTCATATGGGTCCCTCACCAACCGCGTTACCATAAACCATGCCAAGTCTCGGGTATTGGAATACACTGTGATGCCAAGCAGATCCGTGTCGTGATTTACCAACTGCGATTTGAGGTCGTTATAGTTTGGCACCACTTCTTTATGAACCGCGAGTACTGGATGATGACGCTTCTTTGCAAGCTGCCGTGGTGTCGGCGATACATGGTTATACTTTGATACTTTGTGCTTCTTTGCAAACTGTCGTGGATCCGCCGGTTTGTAATCATACTGTGGTCTTTTCCTTTTTCTGAAGCCTAATTTGGAGAATCGCGAGCTGAGAGACACGACCTGGCTATCATTATCCGCATCTCCATCTCCACCTCCACCGCTGTGCTGCGTTGCTTGTGTGCCTGCATCAGCTTCTTCGTCAACACGACTACTGTCGATACTAATTAGTGTACCACTTGTTGGATCGTTGTTAGCCATTTGTGGTAGTAGCAATAGGTTTCAAAGTGATGATAGATGAAGACTGTCGGCGCTTAAAAAAACACACACATTTTACTCCCATCGGTGCGCCGCATGCGGCGATATCAGGTGACAGTATCGGAGTGAACGATCCCGATATTCGATCCTTGCATAATGGCATCTGCGAAGTTCCGGGAGCCAAAAAAATAACAGAAATTTCACACATATATATATATGTCAGAAACTACAAAAAAAGAAAGATCGATGTCGACAGGATTCGAACCTGCAACCTTTGGAGCCGAAATCCAATGCTCTGCCATTGAGCCACGACACCTGACTTTTTAAAAAAAATATTCGCCGTTCTTTAAATACCCAAAAAATAGGCAAATGCTGGATTTTTATTTCTAATATTATCGCAATTTCAGGTATATCTTACGACCCAGAGCATAATTGCGAGTAGATCTGTCTAGATATTATCGCGGTAGAGGTAATATTCGTGGAGAAACCCCCACCGGCGGAATTCAAGCCGCTTAGCAAAGCGGACCGATAATGTCGTTGATTATTCAGCGACGGAAAAACCCAATTTAAAACGAATAACTGGGAAGCATGTTTATTCCAATATACACTACTATTGTATAATATTACTTAGCCCACTGCTCTAACGCATTTGGAGCAAAACAAGTCCACTCCCATCGGCCATTATTCACCTCGTGGGCGTACTCTGCATCATGGTTAGCCAGCCCCATGGCGACAATCCCGTCGTACACTTGTCCAAATTCCTCAAACGACTTGACCCCGCGTTCGTCAATCTGTTTGGCATTGCTGATAGTTTCATCGACATTGGAAACCTCTACTTTGAGGTTCTTCCCAGTGGCTCGTTCATACAATGCAATAATTTCATTTACAGTCAAGGTATCAGATTTTAATTTCACCACATCCGGCGTATCGTCTCGATAAGCAACCGCAGCGATCATATTGGCGATGTCCTTGTTGAACGATATTGCAATTGGCTGCTCGCCATCGCCAATCTTGCGATACACTCCCGCCTTTTCATCAAGGAATAACAACTTTGAACGCAAATACCAGTCAGCAATCATCCCAGTTTTCATCTCAACAGTCCTCATCCCCAACGACCTCGCCAATGCCGCGTGTTCCGCACTTGCGCGATAAGTGTTGACAAACGGCCAGTCGTCGACCCGGTCGTTAACGTCAAAGTCTGAAGGGAAATAAACCGCGACTCCACTTTCAGCAGCGGCCGCAATCAACTCTTTACAAGCTGGTTGTGTCCCCCATGGTGCCAGGTTCACAAGAATATCCACGCCTTGTAATGCGGTTTTCAAGGCGGCGAAATCTTGTAGTGACGCTTCATAATACTTGACAATATTGGTGTCGGTTTTGTCTCCCTTGTCCCGAGTGATCGCGTGGATTGGGAACGAATAGTGATCTTTGAAGAGATCCGACGCGAGTGCGGTGATCAACGGCCTGCCTAGCTCACCGTTGATCCCCAAGATTGCAATGGATTTTGTCATTGTGATGATGAGTGTGTCTTTTTGTTTGGGAGAGGAAAATATCTTTCTAGCCTCGCGTATGGTTTGGAGTCGGGATGTAAATTGAACATTCCAAGCATACAGTTGACCCCCAAGACAATGATAACTCAAAACGGCGTTGAGATCGGGATAGCTTAAAACGGTATATACATATACAATACATATACATGGTGCTTGCGGGGAAAACCGACCGATTGAGCGTTTTTAATGCGGGAGGAAATGAATTACCCCCTGATCGGTTCAGTTGCTATGCAATGGTACATAATTGCCCGAAATGGGCTGCAGCACAATCCACAACTCCACTCCACAATTCCAAAGGCTAATACCACGTATATATGGGGCATTTTTATTTCCTGCGGCTTGCAGATCTCAGGTTAAATAAGAGGCACGGACCCCGCCGCGCTACGCTTGCACCGTGCAGATTCTGAAATCGATCGCCAAATGTCGGTCGATGGTAAACAGGTGGTATTTACCTGGAACTTGGGTTTTTCCAGGAATCCAGGATGCTTTGCTGATCACTAGTGCCCACCTACTAACCCGCAGGTTTTGTCACAGACCATACCTGTTACAGACCATACCAGTCTCATCTTGACAAAAACACCAACCACAGTTTTTTGGCAAAAAATCTAGGGGTAACCATACCCCTGGAACCATATAACCCTTCGCTTCCACAGGCCGGATTTGCAGAAGACTTTCATATTCATCCAATCGAATTTTTTTTTTTTGTTACCTTCATTTTTACAAGGTTGGCTTAAATTCTTCCCGATCGGGGGTCTTCATTTTTTTTTTTTTGAATGCACGTTAATATCTTGAAACAGAATCAACTACGTAAGCCTGCATATGGTACCTGATTCCACACATACTATATAAACATCGAAATAACCTCTAAAAAAGGCTCTTTTTTTTCCCTCTCTTTCCTCTAGCAATACCCTTCCATCCACATCTACATCATGCTTGCCTCTGTCGTACTAACTTTGGCTGCCGCCGCACTCGTTGCGAGTGTTGATGCTCCAAAAGACACTCCCCCGTTCATTTCCCGTCCGGATATGATTCCATCTACTCTGGACGTGTCAACAAATGAAAAAGACAAAGTCCACGACTCGTCAATCTTCTTGGCCCCATGGAACACTGGTGACCTGCCGAAAGGTGCACCGTTTTTGGGCCCACATATTTTTGACAAGGATGGTGAATTGGTCTGGAGTGGACATCCAAACTACACACCAGTCGTGGGTAACTTTATGCCTGTTCCAGGATCTTCAGCCTCGGATACTACAGCTACGTTTTTCCAAGGTCAAGTTGCCGGCCCTGGGTTGGGCGAGGGAAGCTACAAGATCATTGATACGTCCTACAAACAAGTAGGCGAATTTGGTAACTCGTTGCCTTACTACCATGATTTCCATGAATGCCAAATGGTTGGTAGAAATTCCGCAGTATTCTCCACCTACTACAGCCAACCTCATGACTTGTCGGATTTGAACGACGACAAGAAGGATGGCTTCATCTATGATTGCAAATTGATCGAAGTGGATACCAACACTGACAAGGTCAAGTTTTTGTGGA
Organism: Blastobotrys apis; assembly: GCA_030557665.1. NCBI lineage: Eukaryota > Fungi > Ascomycota > Dipodascomycetes > Dipodascales > Trichomonascaceae > Blastobotrys > Blastobotrys apis. The sequence continues at coordinate 220,898 of JAKTPN010000354.1, forward strand.
ACGCAATTGACCATATCCCAGCTAATGATTCCATGGTCGCCAATAAACTGAGCAATACCGGGGACAGTCTGTTGCGACCATTTGACTATCTTCACATGAATTCTCTCGACAAGGATGAACATGGCAATTATTTGATGAGCGCAAGACATACTTGGTCGTTGTATTACATTGACGGATCCGATGGCCATGTTATCTGGACTATTGGCAATGGTCATGGAATGAACAACTGGGATATCGACGAGGATGCGACATTTTCCTACCAGCATCATGCCCGGTTTGTTGATCCAAAGTATATTGACGAATCTGATGATGATAGCACAATGTATATCAGTCTGTTTGACAATGACAATGGTGGCAATGAAGTCAAGGGGTTCCGGGATAATTCTCGAGGTATGATCATCAAATTGGAATTGGACGATGGCAAATCATTCACCCAAGGCACCAGCAGTGGGAACGAAACGATTGGGAAAGTTACTCTGTTCCAGGAATACACCCCAAGCGGTCCAATTGGCAAATCGTCACAATCTCAAGGCTCAATGCAAGTGCTTGACAATGGTAACGTATTTGTTGGATGGGGGTCCTTTGCAGGTATGACTGAATACACTCTTGACGGGAAAAAGGTGTTTGAAGCTGTGATTAATGATAAGGATAAGCAATCTTATCGAGCGTTCAAGGGTGAATGGTCCGCGGTTCCATTCCAAGCCCCAGCATTGGTGGCTGCCGGATACAGTGACAACAGTTCCACCGTCATGTACATGTCGTGGAACGGGGCTACCGAAGTCGACTATTATAACATTTATGCTGGTGATAGTGAAGATGACATGGAAGGTATTATCCGGATCACGAGGACAGGGTTTGAAGATATTTACACGGCGGACAAACTGTACAAATACGTCCGGGTCGACCCAATGTCTAGTAGCGGCAAGAAATTGTCTACTTTTACCACTGAGGTGAGCTATGTGGGCAAACAAGAATCGTCGGATAAGAAGTTTGCGGTTTCAAAGTCCGTGTCTGCCAATTCAACGACAATGACGACACAGATAGCCACACAAGTTTCAAGTAATTAATAAGTAATAATCGGGCTGTTTTTTTTTAAAAAAAAAATAAATAAAGGACTGAACAATGTACTCAATTTATAAATGTCCGGGGGTCTGCCGTGCCGTGCTGTGGAATCTTATGCAAAAGCCTTTAATTCAGAACAGTGTCCAAGGCAGGAAAGTGTGTCTTGAACAACGGCTTTTGGTGATGACTAGCCAAATCGCACATTAGCAAACTTCTCAACCGCGGGAAGAGAATAAAGCCGTCGTACTGTTCCCATGCGCTTAAACTTATTCTACTTTGAAGCAACTTTACCGGGATGTCAAAGCCATATTCGTCGCCTTCTCTCATGTTAGCATTATTGAACTGGAGAGTCTCCAAGTACCGACAGCGTTCACCGATGCAGGCCACGATCCCGGGGATTTTACCAAACGGCACATAAAACCGCTGTAATTTGAGCTCCACCAGTTTCGGGAACGCATTTGTCAGGATCGCAAGCTGTGGCTCTGTAATTGTGTACCTGATTGCTTTAAGCCTTGGGGGATTCCACACCGTCAAGCTAGTCAACTCAGGAGTCAAACATGTCATGCCTCTGATAAATAGTTCCATATCAGCATTGAGTTGGACCATTTCAAGCTTTCTCAAATTCGGACACCCATCACTGATCGCAGTTAATAATTCAAAGTCGGCTGTGTAGCTGTCCCATGCATTAAACGCCAAATCTGTCAAGCCAGACAAGTTGTGAAAAAGACGAGGAGGAATTGACGACACGCTTAGCAAAGTAATATCGAGCTTTTTTAACCAAGTCACGTCTTCCATGTCGATGATTTGGTGGAAAAATGCGTTAAGGATATATTCATATTCATTCTCATCGTCCAAAGTCCGGAGCGTGAGGCTTCCAGGCAGTTTATTAACAACGCTTTCCAAAAGACGAGTAGGCTGATTCCAATTTTCAAAATCCTCGGGAAGACCCTGAAGATCCACATGAAATGCATTCACTGCACTTTTTTCCACGTTATCCACGGTTTCCAAATACTTTTTCTCATCATAAGTCTTGCTGTGTGCGACATCAATACGACCAGTAAATGTGAACTTTGCTTCTGGACACAACTGCTCAACCATTTCCCTCAACTTGACCGAGGATTCAGAGCTACCGGGTCGGCAAAGGTACAACCGTGCGTTAATTTGTTTGAGATTTCGGTGAAGAAACGTTTTGGTTAGCTGCCTCGAGTTTGAAACAGTAAGGTCTCCGCGTATGATGACGGTCTCGACATTGGGGAAAGTCAGACCTTCTACGAAATACCAATCCCAATAACCATGCATGGTCATAGTCTTTACGAATCTGGCATAAGCACACCGGCGGTACTCATCTTTAACGTCTGCTATCGGACAGGGATTTGCCGACCTCCATTTCAATCGTCCGAACTCCTGAAACAGTAAACGACTCACCACCATGTATTCCTTCAATTCATTTGTCATGTAGTTCTTCCATTCTTCTTTAGTGCAAGGATATTCAGGTGTGAGATATCCAGCGATAATACCGACGATCTCGGGGAGGTCCATCAGTTTGCAAGCTGTTGCTTTCATTGCTTTCGAGTAACTGAACAAGAACGCCCTTTTTCTGTTCCCATTCCAATTTCCTCAACCACTATTTTTTTGTTCGAACTTTATAAAAACTTACGTGTTCGTTGCTGGCGCAGGGAAATACGCCGCCGCCGCACGGCCGCCGCATATGAACAAACGATGGTTTGAAAAAAAAAAAAAAAAAATAGCAATAAATTAACTATAGATGCCTTGGGTCAGCAATTGATACTGATCATACAGCCTAGTATATATACTTCCAATGCTCTTTTGGATCAACACATTATCCACAAACGTATCCACCTCACTATCCGACATATGGAGCTGGAACCGCTGTCTCAACTGCAGGGCTGTTGCCGCACCAGAGTAAAAACACGGCAAATTCGAGTCTCGTGCCATCATCTCCACCAAAATGATAATCGATTCGGCATTCTTCCGCAACACTTTGAACGATTTCTTCAACAATCGCCGGAACTGTTCAAACATTGGCGAATCCACCCCACCCATCAAATCAACATATTCTTGTGTCAATTTGAACGGAGCTGCTTCAAACCCAAACTGTCCGGGGCTATTAGACAGCAAAAACCCAAAATCAATATGAATAATATGTCCACTATTATCCAGCAAAATGTTACCATTATGCCGGTCTTTGATCTGCAAGATATAACAGATTATTGAATACGCAGCAAGCGACTTGGCAAACGCATCCTGAGCCTCTATATACCGCTCAGAATCCACAGGGCCGAATTTCTGCTCAAAATGGTCCACCAACGATACAATAGTGCCCTTGGGGTTCTTGCCAGATGCAATTGACGCACTGGTAATCGCCTTTTTGATGGAATGGACGGACAACCCGTTGGTAATCGTCTCCACCAGCCCAGACGAGTCGTTGGTGATCAGAATCCGCATCCGTTTGACCCACACATCTACGTCATTATCCAGCCAGATTCTCTGCATGGCCAGAATCATTTGACATGCAAACGCCTCCTGGCGCAAATCGTTCCCGGTCTTGGCAATCACCGAGGTCAAATCCCAGTTTGGCAAATGGCCAAATGGCGAACTTCGACGAATCCGTTCTTTTCGAGATTGCCAATCTTCACCAAGATTGGCAGCACTAGGGTCATCACTGTTTGAGGAAGACATACCCGCCGTTTTCATATCATTCTCCAATTTCCGTTCACCAGCTTCTCCTTGAATTGTATTATCATGATAAATGGTATTCTCCTCCATGGCTTGCATACTAGCAATAATCTTATTCTTGATCGATTCAACTTCCGCCTTGGTCAACTTGCTTCCTCCAGCATCTAGTTGAGTCAACATGATGGCGGCAGTACGCATATGCGTGGCGATATCAGTAACATCAATCTGAGGTTGCCCGATTGGTGGAGTTTGAATTGGAGTTGATGGTCGATAAGACGATGAAAATGACAAATCAGTTGCCCTAGGAGACGAGATTGACGGCATGGTGTGGCCCTTTGATATATTCTGTACAGATGCTGACAATGCATCTTGAGCATACATTTCATTCCTGTCGTATTGAATTGCAGAAATGTCCCCCATATCTTTTTCTTCCATCGCCACCGCCGTCTTTTCATCCCGCTCGTCTTCCTCGCCATTCCTACTCGATCGTTGTCCATGCAAATACTGCAAATCAAAAATATACCGTCGATGCGAGTCATCCTGCATCAACAACTCCTTATTAACATCATTTTCTGGATCAAAATCCACATCATCCTTGAGATATTCAATCAACAGCAAGAACGGCACCCGTTCTGCAGAATTCAACACGGTAGCTTCTGCAGGTGAAATCCTAACCACTCTATTTTGTTTCCCTTCACTATGCAACAGCATTGGAATATCCAATTCTGCAGGCAAATCCCGATTCAACATTGCCAATTCAGCTCGCAACGCTGACAATCTAGCTTTTTTAGGTACTTGAAGCAACCGCGACGAGATTGCTTGTAATGCATATACAAATTGAGTTTCGCACCGAAAATAATTTGTTTTCAACGCTTTGACCTTGTCTTTATAAGTCATGTTAGCGACATTAATTGCCCGGGTATTTGTAGAAACTACTGACACGGTCGATGAAATAGACGGGGTTGGCGAATGCCTCATGGCGATATTGGTAGAAACATCAGGTAACGATGGCGATTCATACACCCCATCAATTGACCGGACTCGTTGTACTGCTGACTGAACAGACGGAGATTTTGGTTCCGGAAACTGCTCTTGATTCAAATCAGGGGTAGACGTCGATGCATTGTTTAGTGAAGATTTTTTCTTTATTGTAGATGCCGATTTTGAGCGTAACAACTTGGACGCCAAATGAAACACATGAGATCGTTGTTTTCTTCCTTGAGAAACTGCCAATGGTTTGATAAATGGACCAATAGCCGGTAGACCTATTCCTGCCGCAATAGCCGACGATAGGATCACCGCTGGTTGAGTGTTTTCCCGCAGTCCATTCACAGGCGGATCACCCACATTGAACAGAATATACTGCATTTTATTATACAGACGTTTGCATACCTGGAACCCATAAGATTCAGGCTCCGATGCCAATTCGGTCAAATGAGCTTGCAATTGCCAAAACACTAGCAATGTAATATGAGTCGAATCGATGCACAAATCCAACAACAAATCTTCCAATGCCATGCTTTCAGTCTCTACAGTGACCTGTAGTTGTACCAACTGAGGCAAGAAAAACTCGATCTCTTCTTTTGGATACGATCGTAGTTTTTGACACAGATGGAAATGGATCCCTACGTTTCCAGCATACTGTTCAAGATATGATACGCAGCGAAACAAGGTGAAATGTGGCGATTCAATGAACCGAAGCAGCCAGGCATTTCCTCCTCGGTCGAATGCCATGCTGCTTTGGGGGTGGGGCGTTGATTGGTTCTTTTTTTTCTTTTGAACGACCGGAACAAAAAAACGAGTGTATTCAGAGGAAGAGAGACAGGCGCTGTTTACGTGTAAACTAGAGAAAGCTTGGATCCCCCTCAGAAAAACTAGAGTGGTACAAAATTTTGGCGTTGTCCCAATTTCGCCGCGCGCGCTTCGGTTCGCGGCTCAACGTTTGAATTTGAATTTGAATTTGAATCGTGGACAATTCCCAACCATCGGCTTTCTCGGCCCAAAGCTAACGGGCGATCTGGTATACATATTTAATATATGTAAATATCTGGTACTTCAATGACAAGGGTTGTTGTGTCTGCCATGTTGGAAGTTTCGGCGATCATCAACTGATGTCTCCAACCAACGCGACGCGCCTCGTGTCTGTCAGCCGGAGAATTTGTTCAATTGCGGTAATCAAATTGGCTGGTTTTTTACCAGGATCACGGGCCAGGGCCCTGGTCGGTGAGGCGGGGAAGGCCAACCAAACGGCAGCAAAGTACGGGGGGTAGAAAACAATGGCTGGCACAATTTACCGGTTTCCTGGTCCAGTGTTTATCGAATATTAAATTGCTGCACTTTGACCTGGATTTATACCATTTATACCCATGGCATTGACATAATCTAGGACAGCCACCGGCATTTTTGTGATTCGGATTGCGATATATTATCACTGAAACAGCAGCTTAGGGGGTGGGCCTGGGATTGGGTATAATCTAGCCATCGTCATCTACCAGAGTATTAGATCTTTGATTAGTTGATATGCAGTACGTATAATAGCTTTCTGGTCTGTAAAAGAAAAAGGAAAAAAAAATCCAGCGCGTTCCTAATTGAAATGCGATGGGTTCACACTATACGTCTTGTGTCCTTTTTTCTAACTATATACGGCTTTGCTTAATGCAGAGTCAGCCTATTGCAGATTTATACCCCTTTTTTTTTTATCATCGTATTGAGTATTTCCAAAAAAAAAAAAGCGTTTAAATCATGAAATCTTACATTTCGATTATCGAGATTTATATCAAGATAGAAACATAACAAAAACGTATAGAATCGGGACACGAGCCGTTGTGCTAACGGATCGTCGATCGAGTTGCCACTAAGATCCCTGTTGTCTAACCAACCTAAAAAACCGTTGAAATGTACCAATGTTGTGTTGCTTTTGAGCCTCTTGTTCCAGCCTATAACCCTGGTGTGGACCATTGCTGTGTTTAGAACCGTCGGCAATTGGACCCAAACTCAACGTACGTACAATGCTTATGATAAGGCAAAGTTTAATGAGGGGTTACCGCCTAAAGGAACGCAAAAGCCAATCCATAATAAAATCTATGACCTATCAAATTGAAAATCCAATCTAAAATGGAAACGGTTACATTGCTTAAATTGAAAAGCCATAAAAAAACTCAATATCCATCGCCTGTATAGACCAAAAACGATTGTAGACAGGTTGTCGGCATAATCATAATCCTAGGAAAAAAGGATTTTCTTTCCCAATTCACCGATTGTTCTAAGCGAAGGCTAGGGCTAAATCCCTACCTCATGTCTCGTACCAGTGTCTTGAATGCCGCAGCCTCGGCAGAAATAATATCAAGGTTGGACGACTTGCGGTGATATTATCCAAGGGATAGAAGTTGGCTGGTTAGCAAAGCGAAGCGAAATCCAGTGATATAGATCGACTCGACTCGACTCGACTCGAGACGAGTGGAACTTGTCGATCGATATAAACCAAGCCTTCACTCTATTAGTATTGGCTCCAAGGCTGTTTGTTAGCTTCCGATCGGGTGCATGGAATATATGCAGCCACGGCTTATTTTGTGTAGCCAGCGCCGCCCATAGACCGCCAAAGAATACGATCTATATGCTAGCCGATTCAATAGGGAAGCCTTCATTTCACAGATTATTGTTGAGATATTATATCTCTGAACACAGGAGAAAGAAAAAGAAAAAAAGCAACCTATTATGGTGCACAGAAAAAACCCTAGGCGTTTTTCTTTCTCCGACGATCCTTAACCAAAGCTGCCAATCCCCATCGATACCAAGAAGAAAAAAAAAGCTTCACTAAAAAATCGCCTTGCATGGGACGTCCCCATATATATGGTTGCTTATTTTATTTTTTTAAAGCAGCAGCAGCAGGGGATGACCGATTATATAAAACGATGACTCCATCCTCCAAACCGTCGTCACTTTCTCTCTCTCTCTGTAAAATCTATATATCAAACACAATATGGATATCGAGGGACGAAAAGACGTTTACCAAATGCCGTTTGGCAATGCCACGGAGACTAGCCCCTTTGATGCTGGTGCGGACTCCCCAAATTCTCAGAACGATAACCGGACGAAAATGAGCCATCAACCTTCTACCTCGGACATTCTCGAAAAAGGGGGTCACTATTCGGACATTGAAGAAGATATAGACGACGAAGCTGGCCCAACCGAGGTGAAACGACATCTCAAAGCTCGACATGTTTCCATGATTTCTCTAGGTGGTACTATTGGTGCGGGGTTGTTTATTGGTACCGGTGGTTCTCTTGCCGATGCTGGTCCAGTTGGTTCATTGATTAGTTTTATTTTCATCGCTTCTATTGTCTACTCGATTGCTCAGAGTTTGGGTGAAATGACTACATTTATTCCAATCACCGGTTCTTTCACTGCTTTTGGTTCTCGTTTTGTTTCTCCAAGTTTCGGTGCTGCCGTTGGTTGGTTGTATTGGTTTTCCTGGTCCATGACTTTTGCAGTTGAATTGAATGCGGCTGCATTGGTTATCAACTATTGGACAGATGCTGTGCCGGTGGCTGGATGGATTGCAATTTTCTTTGTAATGTTGACTTTGACTAACGTCATTGCTGTCAAATATTACGGTGAAATTGAATTCTGGGCTGCTTCTATCAAGGTTATTGCGATTGTTGGTTGGCTGATATATGCCCTGTGTATGGTCTGTGGTGCCGGTAAGACTGGCCCAGTTGGGTTCCGATACTGGAGAAACCCTGGTCCAATGGGTCCAGGGATCTTGGTTGACGATCCAAGAGGTGCCAAGTTTTTGGGATTTTTGAGTTCTTTGATTAATGCTGCGTTTACTTACCAAGGTACCGAATTGGTTGGTATCACTGCTGGTGAATCCACCAATCCACGAAAGAACGTTCCAAAGGCTATCCACAAGGTGTTTTTCCGAATTTTGATCTTTTACATCCTTTCCTTGTTTTTCATGGGGCTGCTTGTGCCATACACCGATCCAAAGTTGGTTTCTGATGCTTCTTATATCGCATCTTCTCCATTTGTTATTGCAATTATCAATTCCGGTACCAAGGTTCTACCATCTATTTTCAACGCGGTTATTTTGACTACTGTCTTGTCTGCGGGTAACTCTGATGTGTATATCGGATCTCGTGTGTTGTATGCTTTGGCTAGCACTGGGGTTGCACCACGATTCTTCATGAAGACTAACAAACAAGGTGTGCCATTGATCGGTGTTTTGACCACTGCGGCTTTCGGCGCCTTGGCATTCATGTCTGTTAGTAACGGTGCTTATGAAGTGTTCAACTGGTTGTTGAATATCTCCACAATTGCCGGTATGATTGCATGGTGTTCTATTTCCGTTTCACATTTGCGATTTGTCAGTGCTTTGAAGGTACAAGGATACGAACGAAAGAGTCTACCATTCAAAGCGTTTGGCCCAATGGGTTATGTGTGGTATGCACTTATTGCTAATATCATCATTGTGATTATCCAAGGGTTCACCTGTTTCTTTGACTTCACCGCCAAGGATTTCCTTACTGCTTATGTCTCGGTGTTTATTTTCATTGCATTATGGGGTGGTTTCCAATTGCTCTTCCGGTGTCCATTATACGTCAAGAGTGAAGATATTGACTTGGATAGTGGTAGAATCGAGGTGGAGCGAATTGTATGGGAGGAGAAGGAAAACAAGAACTTGTGGGAAAAGTTCTGGGATGTCGTTGCATAGAAAAAAAAAAAAAAACAAAAACAATACTTTTTTTAATTCCCCCTCTGCCGTTCGTTGTGTATATAGATGTTTTGACTATTTGTTACGATTTTAATTGATTTATTTTATGAAATATCTGTATTTTGACTGCAGTTGAGATTGCCTTTTTATATCTCTGATACCGCACTGGTCTAATTAAACCTTATTGCATCACTTTCAGCCGTTTTGAAATGTTCCCAATTCTCGCGATACTTTACGGCGGTGAGTTTTTCCCTTCCCAATTAACATCCACAACCCTTTCTCAATAATGGACGATTCAGAGCTAGACGCCATCCGACAGGCGCGACTTCAAGAGCTCAAAGGTGGCCAGGGACAATCTCCAGGTGGCCAAGGTGGCCAGGGTCAAGGACAGGGACAGAACCAAGGCCAGAGCCAACAAAAGGATGAAAACGCTGAAGAAGAAATGCGTGCATCCATGATGTCGCAAATCTTAACCACGGAAGCTCGAGAACGGCTTTCTCGAATCCGAATTGTAAGAGGAGACAGAGCCAAAGGGTACGAAATTAAACCAGTAAGGAGACAAAAACCCGCTAACATTCCGCAGTGTCGAAGATTTACTCATCAACATGGCCCGGTCAGGTCAAATCCGGCAAAAAATTGGCGAACAAGAATTGGTGTCTCTATTGGACCAAATCTCGCAACAAGAAGCCAAATCCAATCAAAACAAGATTGTCTTTGACCAACGACGAAGTGATGATGAAGGTGAACCTTCTGGTGGTAAAAAAGATGATGATTCAGAAGACGACTTTTTTGATTAGCAAAGAAATCATAGTTATTTTCCCGCCTCATCTACTGTACTAGTCTCCGCGTAATTTAATACAAAATTCCCAATTTTTTTTGAACCACAATTTAAATTTTTTCCCTTTCTCCATAAATATTTCAAAAACATCTACAACTATGCCTCCAGTTCAGCAAATGCCAGGCGGAATGCAAGGCCAGCAGCCTTCTAACTTTGAAAAGTTCAAGATGGGTGCCATGATGGGTGTATGTTAGGTAATTTTTTAGTATTCTTCGTCTAACGTTTGTTTTTTTAGACTACTGTTGGAGCTGTCATTGGTATCATGTTTGGTATGAAAATTTCTCCCTTTTATTACGAAAAAAACAAACAAACTAACAATACTTTCAGGTGGTATGGCAATTTATCAAAACGGTGTAGGCTCAGGCGGCGTGATGAGAAGTCTTGGGCAATATATGATGGGATCTGCCGCTACTTTTGGTTTGTTCATGTCGATTGGGTCTGTGATTCGATCGGAAGAAGGAGCTCCTCGAAATCCAGCCGAATGGCAAGCTTTGTACCGACGAGCAAAGATTATGGAACGAAGGAATTAAATAATGTTATATATGTACGATAAGTTGAATTTTTTTTTTTTTTTTTGGGATTCTGCAATAGTTCGTAATCTATAAAAGATCATTGACACAGGGCGATCGAAATATGTGATGGGACATTAAACCGCCACCTCCCCGCCACCACTAATCCTCCTCCCTTCTTTCTCCTCTATCTCCTTTAACTCCTACACGTGAATCATAAACAATGGCACAAGACGCTATTAACTTTGTCAATTTCAACCAAGATTTTAGCTTTATCTCAGTAGGAACGAAAAATGGGTACAAGATTTACAATTGTGATCCATTTGGCAAATGTTTTAACAAGGGTATGTATAGAAACACAATGGAAAGCATACGGCTAACCCAATTTTTTTTTTTTTAGGCGACGGCGGCATTGGAATTGTGGAAATGCTATTCTCTACATCACTCGTTGCAGTTGTAGGCATGGGAGATCAACCTGCTTTATCCCCTAGACGATTAAAGATTATGAATACTAAACGACAATCCACAATATGCGAGTTGACTTTCCCCACAGCAGTTCTCAAAGTCCTTTTAAATCGACGAAGACTGGTAGTACTATTGGAAGAACAGATTTACATTTATGACATTTCCAACATGAAACTATTGCATACGATTGAGACATCGCCAAACCCTGCAGCGATTTGCGCATTGTCTCCTTCATCAGATAACTGCTACCTGGCATATCCATCATCAGCTCCACAAATGTCGCTAAATGTACCACATGCTGCTCCTACAACAACTGCATCGAGTAGAGCAGGTGAAGTCACGATTTTTGATGCATTGTCATTACAACCGATTAACGTCGTGGAAGCTCACAAGAGTCCATTGTCTGTATTGTCGCTAAATAGTGACGGAACTTTGTTAGCCTCTGCGTCGGATAAAGGCACGATTATTCGCATCTTTTCTGTGCCAAATGGTAACAAATTGTATCAATTCAGACGGGGTACTTATCCATCAAAGGTCTTTTCAATCAACTTTAACCTTGCATCGAGTTTACTAACAGTGAGCTCTGCCACAGAAACCATTCATATTTTCAAGCTAGGACGACAGGATAATAGCTCGAACACAGCTGTGGAAGATGAAGAAGAGGATGTAATGCCTCATTTGTCTCCAAACCAGGAGACTGGATTGGATGCGTATATTGATACGAAACGGAACGGAATGACCAATTTATTACGCCGTTCTTCGCAGACATTAGGACGACAGGTTGCAGGTGCAGTAGGAGGATATCTACCTAATGCAGTAGCAGAAATGTGGGAGCCAAAAGAACGAGATTTTGCATTTATCAAACTACCAGCTCAAGCCGGTACAAAATCGGTTGTTGCATTATCCAATTTGTCACAAAACGCATTAGTAGTGACTAGTGAGGGCTATTTTTACCAGTATGCGATTGATCTGGAAAAGGGAGGAGAATGTGAACTTATTAAGCAGTATTCTTTATTAGATGATGAAGTTGGTAGTTTTTAGATATATCATTTCAGTTTTTCAAAGCCGCATGGAAAATTACCCGGTCGTATACTTGTTTTTTTGTCCCACTTCCAATGTTGATTTTTTGTTGTTCAATTAATTGTTGGAATTTCCCATTTCCACATTTCCCCCCCTATTACGTACTTACTACAACGGTTTAGTTTGTTGACCCCCATAGATTTTGGAAAAAAACACAAAAAACACAAAACCAGCCAGAAAACATGAACGACGAAGATTTGTCTTCGGACGTCACCGCTTTGTCAACCAAGTTGATCGAGGCTATTGAAGCGCAGTCCAACTTGGAAGACCAACTACAGGCGATGCGTCGAGAATTGGATTCTGTAAGGAAGGAAAAACAGGGTATGCAAGGGAGGATCAAGTCGATGGTGGACCAGTCACAGTATCAACAACAATTGGAATCTAGCCAAGCCGCAGAGCAGAAAATACAGTCATTGCAGTCGGAAATGGAGGAATTAAGTGGATCATTGTTTGATGAAGCGAATCGAATGGTAGCAGATGCTAAACGAGAGGCTAAACGAAATGTTTCACTCTGGGAGAAACGCAATACTCAACTGCAAGCTCAATTGCAGGAAAAAGATTCATTATTGGAAAACATGCAACAACAGTTGAGTGGGTTGAAACTGGTGCTTCAAGATATGACTGATCAGGATGATAAACGGCAGAGTTCAGACGCTGCATCATTGATGCAACCTTCGCCTGTTGTGGGATCTAGAGAGGAGAGCGAAACATCATTTTTCTTCCATCAACAACCAATGGAAGAATTTTCATTATCTTCATTTGTTAGACCAATAGTAAGGACAGATTTGCAATCATTTGGTGATTTCAAATCACTTGCTCATCACATTACCCATGTCAAGGCTGTTAAAGAAATGGCACAAGCATCTGGTGCCGCCACAAATACTAACAATAATGCATCTCCAAGAAAATCTACCAGTTCGGAAAATATCCGTTCACCGGGATCAACTTCAAGTCCTGCGGAATCTCCATCACAGACTCCTCATAGTGCTACTCCGCGGTATTCATCATATTTCAATACCCCTCCGACTATAAGCACTACTAATACTAACACTAATACTGCATCAACATATCAAGCACCATCATTAAAAGAATTCAAGTTTTTCAAACGAGTTTTGGCTGATGACATTGACCCGACATTACGGTTGGATGTATCACCGGGATTGTCGTGGCTAGCTAGACGCAATGTAATGTCATCGATTATTGACGGCACTGCGGTGGTGGAACCGATATCTGGGGTAAATGAAGCATACAAGTTTACAGGAGGATCGCTCAGCAGTCACGAGAGTAGTAGTGCGGGGAATGGTAACAACCATGGCCCAGATGGCCATTTGTATGCATATCCACAAGGTGGGCCTCCAGTGGCCACCAAAGCCCCGTGTAAATTCTGTGGGGAATCCCGAGACGATTCGTTGTTGTATGCACGAATGCATAATTTGAAAATTGATAAACGATCCGGTGGGGAATCCAACAACACGCCAATGCATTCGGCGTCGAATTCGGCTAGTGGGTTGGGAATGGCGATTAATTTCAAGCACCATGATGAGAATGCCTTTCCTGGGTACCCACTGTGTTTTTGGTGTCTCAATCGAGTGAGATCTGTTTGTGATTTTGTGGCATTTTTACGATCTCTTCGTGATGGCGTGTGGAAAGTCGTTGGTGATGATGAAGCCAGTCAGTATAGAGCATGGGAGGAGTGTGTAAGATTGAGAGAACGCATGTTTTGGGCAAGAATTGGTGGGTCTTTTCCTTGGGCTCATGGAGTATCATCGGCACCCATGCCGCCGCCGCCGCCTGGTGATGGAGGAGGAGGAGAAGAAGAAGAAGACGGTGATACTGGTCCGGTGGAGCCAATGCCGCCTGTTGGTGAAGGTGAAACGGTGACAATGGTAGAGACGTCAAAGAGAGTAAATGATGACGGTGAGGAGGTAACTACTGAGACTGTGACTGAGACCACTGTTCATGAAACAGTGGTGAAGGATGAAGAGGGAGATGAAGAGGAAGACATGACGAATAATGATTCCACGAATGATAATGAAGTTGCGAATGACCAACATGATGACGAAGAAAAGTTGACCACGACTATTACGAATTCTGACGGAGAGTCAGAGGAGTTTGTGGACTCGTTCCAAGAAGAGGTGAAAGAGCCGAAAGAAAGCAAAGAAGAGGAGTTAGACCAAGACCAAGCATCGCATGATTCCGATATTGAAGTGGTTGGAGAAAGGACAGCATCTACAGCATAGAAAGCCGAACATGACCGAAAAGGCAAAATCAAATCCACCACGACGTCAATAATCACCCATTACCGCATGTATATATATTATAACCACTTTTTTTTTTTTTTTTTTTTTTTTGCAAGCTAGCCTGCCATGGGCTAATCCGAGCGGAAGAATACGACATGTTGACATGTGCTGCGCTCAGTTGGAACCGGGGAAAAGAGTTTTTCCTTGATAGCCGAAAACATGTAGCACGCTAAAAGGTATATAGCCTTTTGGCTGATGTTGCATTTGTTCCGGATTTATATCGCCCTTGGAAATGGCAAAAAAAACAAGCCCCGCAGAGTGCATATAGTGCATATAACTTGCGTATAACTGCATATCACTGAGCTTCGAGGGCCGATATAATCCTTACCGGTGTTAAGGCCGATCGCCTAGCGGCGGATTGCCTTGCCTTGCCTTGCTATAGCCACGCCCTTCTATACCCGGGTCAAAGCTTATTGGATCATTGCAGTTCCGGATCATTTCGATTTCTCCACACTTTTGTTACGATCACAAGATTGTTATCTGCCTAGGTACAGTACACAGTACACAGTACATAGCACATCAGGGTTAGGGTTTGTATTGTCCCGACTCGGATAGATTAAACTTTTTATCAAAGGTGCAATTACCCTTTTCTATACTTTATACACTATGATTCACTCTATCTTGAGATTTTTTCTTTTTCATTCCGTTCCGTTCATCTGTTCCGTTCGTCAGTTCCGTCCTCCATCTACGACAATCTCGGAATTACTCTTGGAAAAAGCCTATTAGGCGGCTAAGCATATGCATCTGAAAAGCCTCCGCGCCAGAGCGGGTTATCGCCGACCGCGGCCGTTCCGTTTTTGTACTGTTTTCTCCCCACAAGAATTGAAAAAGATTCCGATGGTGACCCCCACCGAGTGGAAGAAAATGGCAGAACGGGTTCGTTTTGCGGATGAAGATGAAAAATGAGAATGACAATGAGAATGAAATGAGAATGAAATGAGAATGAAAATCGAAATGAAAATTACAGTTTTGTTGGAACAATAACGAAGAATACCCACACCGGAGGATTGCAAACCGTTTAGTTCATCTTTTAGGAACACAAACCCGCAAGAAAACTCTTTTTTTAAGTCATCGGAGTGTGGGGCAAACTCATAACACGGATCTTTCAAAAGGAAACCTTTTTCCCGAAAAAAAAAAAAAAAAAAACCGATTAACCCCCAATTTGTTATACCAGTTCCGATAAATACCCCCTTTTCTCCACTTCCTTTTATTTCTTTAAATCTCTACCTTTTTTTTTTTTTTCTTCATTCAAACGACACAATATGACTTCTGCAACAAGCCATAATCCTCCACAACCATTCGGTCCTTCAATAGCTACTGTAAACCAGTACCAAGCACCGACAGTTTCAACATCAACATCTTCTTCTTCACCTTCATCAATTTCCCCACGCACAGTAAATACTCCGGTCTCCACAATCATTTCAAAGAAAAAACATTCTGGATCCGGTAGTAATATGCTACAAGTGCCACCAAGAAAACGATCAAAAGTTTCTCGAGCCTGTGACGAGGTATGTTAACATTTTCCATTCTATTCCACTACCAACTATTCATTGCTAACAATCTACAGTGTCGCCGAAAAAAAGTATGATATCCTCGATTTCGATCGCTTCTCCCCGAAAACCACATTGCCCACCCGACCATTAATCCTTTCATGGATAATCCCACACCTCCATCCGTCCATCCTATCCATCTTTCTTCCCCACGGCAAATTACCGGAGCATATTTGATTACCAAAACCAGAAAATCATGCGGTTCTCGCACTGCGATTTATACATGCGGGGAAAAACGTAAGAAAACATTTAACCGGGGCAAAAATACTGCGATGGACAAGGTGCCGCGCACGCCTGTTTTCTTTTCGGCAGAGCCTCGCCTCGCCTCGCCTGATGGAGAATACCGACATGGAATTCTCGGTGAATGGAACACAAATGGTGGGGGGTTTCCAAAGTGGGCAATGCAACTTCCATGAGACGTTATCACGATAAAACAAAAAAATTATACTAACAATTCACAGATTCGCTGCGACGCTGGTGCTGAAGAAGATCCTCAATGCACTTCTTGCCGCAGAGCAGGAGAAAAATGCTCGTTTTCTCGAGTGCCAATGAAAAGAGGCCCTTCTAAACGGTATGTTAGTTTTTCCGGTGCAACTTCGGACGGAAAAAAAAAAAAAAAAAAAAAAAAAAAAACAGTTTACTAACGTCACATCAGCCCTCGATGGGATAAAGAAACATCTCCAAGTGAAGAAAAGAAACTTCAAGGCACTAGTGAGTTTGTCTTAACCCAAGCTGCTCCTCAGTCGTTTCATCGACTACCATCAATTGATACCTTGACCAGTCAGGTTGGCGGAGATACATCGCCAAAATCATCATGGCCTAGGGATCCATCTCCAGTGCAGGTGCATTGTCCGATGAATAATAGTAATAGTAATGGTGGGGGCAGATTTATCCAATATCGACATCGACATCCATCGGTTTCGTCAGATTCTAGTAATGGTGAGATTAAACGCTATAGTGAACCAGATGAACCTGGATGGGATGATCGATGTATTGATAGTTATTACCAAGTGGTACATCCAGCATTACCGGTTCTTCCATCTAGCAAAGTTCGACTGAGATCGAGGTTGTTGAGTTGTTCAAATCCGGTTTTGCGGTATACTTTATTGTGTGCTGTGAATGGGTTGGTTAAGCGCGATGGTGGTGCTAGCAGCGGCGAATACAAGAACCAGATTTTGCAGGGTATAATGCAGGTATCAGGTGGACAACTAAGCTCGTTGAACCACCAGTCAAAGATTTTATACTTGACATCGTTGATTCTGCTGTTCTTGCAAACTGGCGAGTCTATATGGCTTGGTTCGGCGATTTCACTGGCATATGACATGTCGTTGCATATCAACAAGCCCGCCACTCCAATCCGAGATTCGGAAGACGATGCAGGATTGTCAAGACGGTTATTTCTAATCCTGGTGATTCTTGATCGTCTTCATTCTGTTGTCAAACAAGTACCTATTCAGATCACCGATAACGTGATCAATCTCAATCCAGAACAAGACAGCCATTGCTTTGGCGCCACGGGAGTTCAAGTAATTCGACTATGTATGATTCTTGGACACGGATCTCAACATCAAGAACCAAATCGGTTATTCCAAGAATTGGAACAGGCTTATCAAACTATAGAGTCCATGTGGGATACCACGCCGATTCTCAAAGCAATGTATTACCTAGTGTTGGTAAGGTTTGATTGGATTTCGATCCGCAACTCAATCGCGCCGGAAAAACGGCAGATATTGGCCAATGTTTTAAATGATTCTAGTGTATTGGCCCAGTTGTTGGAGAGTCCATTGATTAGTGTGTCTCCGTTGATTGGGTATTTTATCCCGCCATTGGTATCCACGTTGGTTGATTTGACGCATCATCTACCACCACCAACAAGTAGTGACGACAATGATGTTGCTATTCGCCACCAGTTTTGGTCGCAAATGGACTTCCTGGACCGCATGATTGAACGACGATTCCCGGAATTCGAGCCTTTGAGACATGATATCACTCAAGCTAGATCGTTTGGTCGGAATTCTCCAAGATCCAAGCTGGAGGGATTGGCTGCAGTGGCCCATGCTCACCACCAACAACAACAGCAACAAGTAGGTCTTTAAGAAATACGATACCTATATATATATATATGAATGAAATGAATTAAGTTATAGTTTTATTGAATTAATTTTCACAATTTCGATTCCCAGGCTCCGCATGCTATTTTTGCAGGCGCCCACGAAACTAACTCCCCAAGATTTCCCCCCAATTCCAAATCCCCCCGCACCCGGTATATTATTAAACGGCGATTTTTTTGCAGCCACTTTTTTTTCTTGAGCCCGTTTTTCAGACAGATTCCTCTTCTTTCTCCTCCTCCTACTCCTCTCCTCTTCACAACCTTTGGCGCAGCAAAAACAATCCATGTTTATACTACCACCACCTCCAAAATCTTCAGCATATTATCCTACAGGATTAGGATATCGAGATGGTACGGTTCTAGAAGCAACCAATTCCGTCACTCAACTAGATTCCAACTCTGTACAAGCATTCACTGCCCCAGAAGGCAAATACGAACCCCGAGAATGTATCTACCTGGCGACTCCACTACCACACCCATCAGATCCTCCTCCAGCTGTGGTGAATCCGTTATCACCAACTCATACATTACCTTCGAATCATTCCAGTGGGGTGAGATTATCCGTTTGTACGGTACAAGACAGGTCAAGTTTGGCGTTGTCGAATAAGCGAACTACCCGACAGGCGAGCACATTGTCTAATAAAAGCTTTGGTGGATGGACTACCTCATTGTTTAAAAAACAAGAGGATGAAAATACAGATGGTACAGGCCACAACGCAGGTGGTCCATCGGAAGATTTATTATCAACTAGTGCTCCGTTACCAAGCACTTTTGGTACCTCGCTGAGTCGAAAAGATACCACTGCTAGTGCCTCTTCAGCATTAACTCAACCCGGTAGTAGTAACGGAGGTGGCAGCAGCGAAAAGAAGAAGAAGCCAAAAAATTCATTATCAAAAAACAACTCTTCGTTCATATCCCGAACAGTTATCCATGATAGTCTGCATAAACGGCTCGCAGAACGATCAGCAAATGATACATTTCTATGGGCTAATATCGGGCGGTCAATCTCGTGGTTGGATTTGAGCCCAGCATCAAAAAATGTGAGACAAGAGCCGTTGATTAAAATTTTATTCACAAAAAGCCATCCATTGTGTCATGATGTTAACCAGGTGACCAAGAGTAGTACAAATATCGATATTATCATTGGTACGTCTGCAGGGGATATCATTTGGGTGGAATGTGTATCATCTCGATACAATCGGTTGAATAAAAACGGTGATGTCACGAGATCTGCAGTGACTGATATTCGATGGATCCCGGGATCTGAGAATTTGTTCATGACTGCTCATGCTGACGGTACTATTTGTATTTTTGACAAGGATAGAGAAGATGGTGGATTTTCGGCTCAGGGGCTCGGCAAGACTCAGGATGCAAAGTCGACGGATGCGTTTAGGATTATAAAGAGTTTGAATTCGGCTCCATTGACTACACAGACAAAGAATGGGAGTATTGCTGTGAATCCGTTGGCGGTTTATAAAGTGTCGAATGGGCCAGCGACTAGTTTGAAGTTTTCACCAATTGATCAAATGATGGCAGTTACGAATAAAGACGGGTATTTGAGGTTGTTGAATTTGGGGAGTGAACAATTGACTGATATTTTCCCTTCGTATTATGGAGGCTTTTTGTGTGCTAGTTGGTCACCAGATGGGAAATATTTGGCTACTGGTGGACAAGATGACATGGTGTGTATTTGGGCGATTACTCAGGATACCAAGAAGTTGGTGGTTAGACTGCAAGGTCATACGTCTTGGGTACGAGGGGTGCAATTTGATCCATATGGATTTGACGAATCGAATTATAGATTGGGGTCAGTTGGAGATGATGGAAAGTTGTTGTTGTGGGATTTTGCACCTCGGTCGTTGAACAGACCAAAGATTATTCAACAAACTACACAGACACAGGCACAGTCACAAACACAAGCACAAGACCAAAAACGGCCAAGATCCACGTCGAATGTATCTCCAAAGGATGAAAAGGATTTGAACGATTTTGAACATGGTAAGACTGTGTTGCATCCGTTTGTATCTCAAGGTGAAACGCCATTGTTGCCACCAGTGGTTTCGAAAATGGTTCGTCTGGAGAAGCACGAAGGTGAGTCGTTATCGGATTTAAGGTTTATGGAAACCGAGCTTATTGCTACTGGTAAGGATGGCAGAGTATGGATTTGGGATCGGCCTGTGAAATAGCGAAAAAGTGTGAAAAAGAATAATAAAAAAAGACATTATTATAATTATCATTTAATCATTAACATACTAAAAATTAAAAAAAATTAAAAATAAAAAAATATAAACCTAACAATCTTGCTTTAAATTCATAGAGAGAATTACTTTGCTTCAACAGTTTGAGCTTCAGCTTGTTGTCGGTCAGCATCATGCCGACGGCCAGTCACAGATTGGCCTTCTGTGGCTCGGACGTGTGCGGCTAGTCGCTTGACATCTTCGCTGCTGGTCTCGGTGGCCCGTTGTTTTTGTTGGTCACTGGAGAAGATTTTCTTGATTGATTGTGTGAAGCTCATGATTGCAGATTAGAAGTGTGGAGATTAGGAACTGGAGATATAACTGGAGTTCAGAACTGGGGATTTCCAGCTGTATTTATATTTGTAAGAGGAAAATGGTCATATGCTGGATGATTAACAAAAATGGTAACCATCTAACGTCATACTCTTGGCTTTACCAAAGAGGTGAGGTCTCCACCCTCCCTCCAGGCACAAACCGAAACTGTGGGTGTTCTTGCAGATAGATAAAAAATTGGTATATATTTTGGTGATTATTTGACCGAAGTTTGTGTTCCTAATGCGGTATCCATCGATCACCTTACAAATCTTTTTCAACCCATATCTATCGGGACGCAGAAAGGTATATTTGCGGAATTTGCACCGGGTTCCTGAGATATGTTTGATTCAATGGGTGATATTACGTTGCTTAATACGGAAGTCATCGTTACACCTGCATATGAAAAATTTGGTATATTTATGCATGGTTAATAATGAACGGAAAACTTATAGTCACGAGGAGTGAACGTTTCCCGGATATGGTAACCGTCATATGAATACGACCTGTGGTATACATAGGACTCCGTTTTTTTGTTTTTGTTTTTGTTTTTGTTTTTTTTTCCACCCCAAGGCTGAACACATGCATATACTACTACAGTTTTACTCGCGAAAACGGCCAAAACCGTCCGTTCGTCGTCAGAAGCATCTCCATTTCGGGACATCCCGCTCCGAACAGTTTTACAGAGCACACTGCAGTATTACGTGAAAAAAATAGAATAAATAAAACAAAATTCCACTCACACCACACAAGCAACAGCAAAAGGAAACGAAGCCAAGCTGCCCTCGTGGATGTAGCAGCTCGGGTGGGGGTGGGGCTTGGAAATAATCGCGTGGGGCTCATGCCAAAAACGGGGCATCTCATGATGATCGACGCGCTACAACCTACAAGGGGTTTGACTGGTCATAAAATTCAAACATTAATTTTAAAAATCTACAAAATAACAAATACTTATTCCCGAATCATCAACGATGCAGCTCCCATACCCGACCCAATACACATGGACGTAACACCGACCTTCTTACCAGTTCGTTTCAACTCCGTCAACAGAGTCGACACTTGTCGCGCACCAGTGGCACCCAATGGATGCCCAAATGCAATAGCACCACCCTTTGGATTCACCTTGGATTCTGGAATACCCGCAGCTTGCAAAGATTGCAACACTTGGGATGCAAACGCTTCGTTGATTTCAAAAATATCAACATCGTCGTTACTCAACCCGAGGTCCTTCAACAGGGCTGGAACGGCAACACCTGGGCCAATACCCATGACTTCTGGTGGCACACCCACAACTCGACAGTGAACAAACTTGGCCAAAACTGTAGCACCAAGCTTTTCAGCAACAGACCGTCGCATCAATACAACTGCACCGGCACCATCGGTGATTTGAGATGCATTACCGGCATGAGTAGTCCCAGCCTTTTTAAATGCTGGTTTAATCTTACCCAAAGATTCAGCAGTGACACCCTTTCGGATCCCATCATCCTTGGAAACAAGAGTTTCAGTCACATTGTCATCGTCATCCACCTGTCGAGCCATGATTGGCAAGATTTCTTCCTCAAACAACCCATCAGCTTGGGCCTTTTCTGCCTTTTGATAAGATTCAGCGGCGAATTTATCCTGAGCTTCTCGAGAAATGTTGTACATTTCTGCAACATTTTCAGAAGTAAATCCCATTGGAATCAGACACTTGGCTGCTTCCTTGTCGTTCTTGAGCAAATCTGGAAACTGTGCTTGAGATTTTGGTCCATAGTTGCTACTCATGGATTCAACACCACCACCGATACCAATATCAATCTGACCGGCGGTGATCTTATTAGCGATATCATTAACAGCCATCAACCCAGAAGAACATTGTCGGTTAACCGCGACAAATGGTACTGAACTTGGAATACCAGCTACCAAACAAGCAGCTCGATGTTCATTAGCGCCGGCACCAGCGTTCAACACATTACCAAATGCCACATCACCAATCAATTTTGGATCAAGTTTTGTCTTTTGCAAGACTCCTTTCAACAACCCGGCTACCAGTTCCGCAGAAGACATGTCTTTCAATGCACCTTTGCCGCCTTTGGTCAATGGAGTTCGGTAAGCAGCAGTGATGACAACATCATCTGGATGTTTTTGTGACAACTTGTCGAGACTAGAAGTTTGATTTGGTTGAAGATGCGAAGATAGGTTAGAAAGTCGTTCCATTTTATTTTATTTTTGTCTTGTTTGTGGAGAGAAAAGAAAGAGAAAAAAAAAGATGGGGGAGGGTTTGATTTATATAACAAAAACGTGCAAATTGCGGAGGTGGGTGGGTGGTGGTTTAGTTGTGATGAGTTAAATAAACTGCCGAGGTCCGACTGGGTGTGCGGTGTGCGAGGGCCAAAAAGCCTTGTCCGAAGGTCAACCAGGTTTGGTATCCGCGGCATATGAGATTAATAATTCTGGTCGGTCCGAGGATGTGATTTTTGTATTCTGATTTTGATAGTTGAAGTCGAATTGAAGTTGAAGCTGATGTTTGATAGTGATTTATATTTTCATGAATCTGTTTGTATTGCACTCATTATTACTCGAGATCTGACGCTCATGATGACGCATCACTACTCATAGCAAAAAAAAATTCAGCTAGTGCGCACCAATATAAATTCTTTTCAAGCCCACACTTTTTTTTTCCAACTGTAGAGCAAACTAGAATCAAATGGCTGATCCACCACCAGCATCAGCACCAACACCAGCATCGAACAGTGAAAATCCGCAAAGACGTCGTCGTCAAAGAAGAAGACGTCCAGCACCTAAAAATGAAGAGTCTTCCGGTGCTACTACCGCAGCTACCGCAGCTACCGCAGCTACCACAGCTGCCACAGCTACGAACAACAAACGGAAACCTGTTTCTAAACCAAAGCCAAAAAATCAAGACAAGCTAGGCAAACGAGCCGTCGAAATCAACCAGATCAAACGAGGATACCCTCAATTTGTCGAATCTGAAAACGGGATTGCATACAACTTGAAGATCAACCCAAGCGACCCGGATTTCCCATTTGATATTGCATATTTGCATATTACACTGTTTGTGCCCCGTGATTATCCAGAGACGCCACCATATATCGCCGTGGTGAATGAAAACATCCCTCGAGGATTTGGTGTCAATGTCGAATCTGGGTTTAGGCAAATGGCCCAGCAGAATCTCGGGCAGATGACCTTGATGAATATGACGATACAACTAGATCGGAACTTGGAGCCTTGGCTGAGTAAAGAAAAACAGGAAACTGTCAAGATTGTGCGGCAAAAGAAGCGTGAAGGAAAAGAACCATCTTCGTCAACCTCAGCCTCAACTTCAACTACACCACCTACAGACTCTACTGAAAGGATTGCATTCAACCCTAGACAGAACCATCTATTTGTTCCAACGTCGATCAAGTTGGAACGTCAACGTCAGATTGACCAGATGAAACACCGACTAGACGCCACACTGTTCAACGACTCATCGTCAGGCTCTACCTACGCTGTGTATATTACACCATCGCAATCCGAGATTATTCCCGAAGAATTGACGCATTTCCGAGCATTGTTGTATATCCCACCGGATTATCACTTGTCTGCGTGTACTATCACC
This sequence comes from Blastobotrys apis, assembly GCA_030557665.1. Classification (NCBI taxonomy): domain Eukaryota; kingdom Fungi; phylum Ascomycota; class Dipodascomycetes; order Dipodascales; family Trichomonascaceae; genus Blastobotrys; species Blastobotrys apis. Next base: position 245,372 of record JAKTPN010000354.1, read on the forward strand.
ATCCCGTCTGTACAAGACGTCACGGCGCGTAACGTCGAGCAGAATTTCAATATCCATGCAAAGTCATCGAAATCGTGGTCTTTAGTGGCCCTGTTGAATTATCTGGCGACTCAGGTGGAGCATTTAATGTTGTCTAGTGCGAGAGTTGTGGTGCGTGAAGAAAAGGTGGAACCGGTAAAAGTCCAAAGTGAGAGTGAGGCTGAAACCGACTACAAGTTCAAGCCGGTTGATGGAGGCGGCGGCGACGCCGAAGACGAAAACGATGAAGAAAAAGCAGAAGAAAAGTCCGAGGCTGCAGCTAATGCTACATCCACCGACGCTGATGCTGACGACACCCAGGAAAGCAGCATGGAAATGCCTCCGCTCGAACAACGAGGGACAGCGCTTGTTCTACCCGGGCTCAGCCTATCTCATATCGGCTTTTTGGAGTGCCAAACTCTAAACCTGGTTGTCAAATGCACCCGCTGCAAGACACAAAATGACATGCTGAACCTTGTATCGGCACCATATGGTCGAGAGAGTAAAGCCAAAGGTGTTGCATGCAACAAGTGCAACGCCACATTGGCCGCGTGTTTCCGAAAGGATATTATCCACGGCAACAATAACCGAGCCGGGTTTTTGGATTTCAGCAACTGTGTTCCATTTGACATGCTTCCGTCTTCATTCACCCCTACTTGTGAAAAATGCTCTACAACATTGACTCAGCCGTTTCGACGAATGGAGCTCGGCAAGACTTCCAACGCACCATGTCGAGAATGCCATGCCAAAATGTCAATGCATGTGGCCGGGTTCCGGTTCGATCTCATCTCTGAAGACAGTTTCAATGATAAACTCAAGCTGCGAGTGGCCAAAAAGCCTAAAGAGACTCTGGGCATTACTGGTGGGACGCCATTACCGGATGACGGATGTTGTAAACATTACAAACGGTCGTTCCGATGGCTGAGGTTTTCCTGCTGTGGTCGCGTCTACCCGTGTGACAAATGCCATGATGAAAAAACTGACCATCCTAATGAACGTGCTCATCGGATGATTTGCGGCAAGTGTTCTCGGGAACAGAATTTTGGCGGCGTTTGCATGTATTGCCGACATGCATTTGAAACGCGTCATTCAGGGTTCTGGGAAGGCGGCTCTGGCCAACGCAACAAGACCAAATTGTCGAGAAAAGATCCACGAAAATACTCGCGTAAAGGTGTAAATCATAGTGCGCAGCAGCAGCAAACTTAAGAGAGATAGAGCATTCCATTGTATATGCAGGCGGGTTTGGTTTGAGCCGCACGCGGTCTGTATAATAGGTGTAATAAACGACGCTATTTGGTTCTACTGAACTATAACATGATGTATGCTTTCCTTTGTAATTCGTAGCTTCGATCCCCAACCTGTGGAAATGTGAAACAGGGTCCACCCGAAATAAACGCGTTTATCCGATCCGGTGTATATATATCGCGATATCCTCCCTTTTTTTTTTTTTTTTTTAATTTTTCAGTGGCGTTTTCTCTCTCCCACCAGACTTTTTCCCTATTTAAATTCGCCCCTCTGTTTCTCTTAAATTTCCAGCAGCCGGCGTCTAAACTCAATGCGATTGGGAAGGTTCAGTGGGAGGAAAACTTGTTAACACACGCCAACTAAAACACCAAATATTACCCCCTTTGCACGAAACTTGTGTTAAACGTTCTTTTTGTTAGCACAGCACACAAGTCTCCTTTTTCTATTTTATTTGCATTGCATCGTTAATACACCAACCCACACCACTTTAACAAACACACACATCTTCATCATGCGGAGTGGGTCTGGCGGCGACCAAGATCGCAGACCTTTACCTAGGTCTCCTCCACCACCACCTCAACAGCCTACAGACATTTCTCCAACGAGATCATCGTCTCAATCCAGTTCAAACAGCAAAATGTCTTTCAAGAAACTGTCGACAAAAAAGGCAAACAATCTCGAACCGACTTCTTCCCAATCCTCGTCTACTACTTCTCCGACGTCGTCTCATTTTTCAACAATACCATATGATTCAATATCAACCAAGAGTAAAACGCCAATTTCTGTGAATTATTTGCCTGCAACTGGAGACCATTCACGGCATCATAACAGCCGCGGTCACGATTCTCGTCATAATTCTTTTGCTCCTGCTACGTTAATTTCTGGACCAATACCTCCATTACCACCTCATAGAATGCAAAATCAGCCCATGCCTAATATTTCTCAATCTAGATATACACAGCCTCGCAATATGGATTCGTCGTCTAGGTCTAGTTTGGCTAGTACCATGACACATGATGACATGCCTCCACCTCCACCTCCACCAGAAAGTGAAAAACCGTTTGAATCTCGATTTGATCCAAAAAGTCCAGCTTATAGACGACCATCAGTACAACAGGATAATAGAACAGGATCAGTTGCAAGTTCAGGGGTGCCTGGTGGAAGTAGTAGTGCAGGGGGAGGAGGAGGAGGAGGTGGTGGTGGTGGTGGAGGAGGTCCAGGGGGAAATTCCCTATACGCAAACTCGGTACATTCAATGACGTCTAGCAAATCTAATAACCATTCATCAAAAGGCTCACATCGGAAAAGCAAGAGTATTGAGAATACTTCAGATTCTTCAAGGCGATCTTCATATTCGATTGATGATGATGGAATGAGCTTTGTGTCAAAAACAAGCAAGTCGAATATTAATGCAATGGTTCAAGCAAATGAGTTTACTTTGGAACGTCCAAAGAATGACGCAATGGTGGAAGATATGTTTATCGAATTGATGGTATGGAATATTCAAAATCAGAAAGACAACTAACAGATAGAACAAACGTGACTTTAAAAGTCTACCAGAAGCAGCAAAGAAGCAAATGTTGGCGTATCCGATTAGCAAAAAATGGATGCTTATCCATCAAGATGCTTTGACAGAGTTTCAAAATGAAAAGAAGCGAGCCCAGTTCACCAAAACAGATGAAAATACCCCAGAATGGTACGTGAGGAAATTGATGGATAATAGCATATCAACGAAACAATTGGGGAATCTATGGGTTTCTTTACGTACAGAACCGGTTGGATGGGTGCAGACTTTTATCAATGCTCAGGGTCAAGTAGCATTGTCAACAGTCTTGTCGCATATTAATAACCGTACTGCATGGACTGAAGAGGTGCTCGACCGGGAATACGATCTTGTCAAGTGTTTGAAAGCTTTGTTAAACTTGAAGGACGGGGCAGATCACGCTATTCAGACGACAAAATGTGTACCAGCATTGGTGAGATCGTTGGTCTCACCGAGATTATCCAGTCGAAAATTGGTCACTGACGTGTTGACGTTTTTGGCACATTGGCAAGAACCAGTTGGACATGGCCAAGTTTTGACAGCTTTGGACCACATGAAGGGCCATATGGGGGATATTGGACGGTTTGAAGCATGGATGAGAACGGTTGAACAGACTCTTGACGGTCGTGGGAAATTAGGTTCCATGGTTGGCGCCAGTGAAGAATATCGAACTGGTGGCGTTGGCGTGGAGAGTTTGTTGATGGAATATGCATTGGCTACATTGTTTTTGGTCAATGTCATTGTACAAGGGTCTCCAGACTTGAAGGTTCGAGTGCATTTGAGAAGTCAACTCAAGGCTTCTGGGTTGCCGAGAATCGCTGCCAAGATGCAGCAGTTTAATTATGAGCATATTAATGAACAGATTCGAAAGTATGATGAAGCGGCGGCTTTGGATTATGAAGATTTGTTGAGCATTGAACGAGAAGAAGATATCAAAGACATGGACGATCCGAATGAAATTGTTCATGAAATCTGGGGTCGTGTCAAGGGTACGTCTGCAGAGGGCTACTTTTTGTCTGCCATGCAGCACTTTTTGCTGGTTCGTGAAGATCCACGTGATGAAGGTGCCAGAATGTTTCAATTGGTTGATGCTTTAATGTCGCATGTGGTGATGGATCGGATCATGCCAGATGCTGATTTGAGTAATATTTTGAATTTTTCAGTGCAGACGATTCTGGATCGGTTGCAGACTGATGACCAGGCGAGACGAGCATTGCTGGAATCAAAGGAAGCCGCAATGAATGTACAAGAAGCCGAAGCTGAAAAGGAACGTATGCAACGGTTGGTTAATTTGGGCGCTGATGGTATGGTTGGACGGTTGCAGAAGCAATTGGATGAACAGACTGAAATGTTAAGACTGCAGCGCCGAATTAATGAGAATTTGCAGACTGAACTTGATGATGTGAAGCAAAGCCATGTGGTGGAATTGCAGAATCAAGAGCTGGAAATTCGAGAATTGTTCATGATGTTGAAAGAAAAGGAACAGAATGAGGCTAGTACCGGTGGTGCAGCTGGTGCGGCTGGCGCACAAGCTAATGAAGGTATTCTTGACCGAGAAAAACTCGCTTCGAAACTTGAAGCTCAATTGGCTCGAAAGAAGACTGAGTATAAGCTTGAAGGGCGAGCATGGGAGGTTGAACCAAGTCCACGGCTGCGAGAGTTGCGAGACAAGATGGAATCATTGCAATTGCAAGCTCGGGAATTGGAAGTGTTTGACTTTGATGATGATGAGTTGTTGAATGGTATTGATGACACGAAGATTGACGAATTTGCAAGTACTCTTCCGGAAAACACTCGCAAGGATCTATACGAACAGAGATTGTTGCGAATGAAACGGCTGCAAGAGTTGCAAAACATGTCTGGCGATGCGGCAAGAGAGTTTATGATTCCAGAAGAACCGGAAAAGGAAAGCCAGGGGGACTTGGCGATTCCAAAACGACGAGATTCAAAGATGAGCTTGCAGCAACAAGCGGCTCAATCTGGCACCAAGCTACGAAATACCTCGATTGTCTCGTCATCTAGTCGAACTGGTAGCAAGGCCAGCCACCATCCAACTACTAGTGATGCTGAAGATATGACTGCTGGGTACAAGCCGGTTACTGAAAAGGCCAAACTTGTTACGCTGGGTAGGCCGCACAAGCCGGCAGATTACAGCAGGAATGCTAGTTCCAACTCTCTGCCATATTTGGAAGAAATGACGAGGAAGGTGTCCAAGTTGAAGGGTGTGGAAGAAGATGCATATGTGGGTGGTGGATCTGAAGATGAAGATCTACAGGTTGAAGATGTCAAGGTCAAGGTTGAACCAGGGATGGAAACTAGCGTGGATAAGAAGGTACCAGCATTTGATGGTCCTCCTCCACCGCCTCCACCTCCACCACCAGGTGTTGCTGGATTCAACGGTCCACCACCACCACCTCCTCCTCCTCCTCCACCACCTGGTATGGCAGGATTCAATGGTGCACCACCACCACCACCACCACCTGGCATGGCAGGATTCAATGGTCCACCACCACCACCTCCTCCTCCACCGCCTCCAGGATTCAACGGTCCTCCACCTCCACCACCACCTCCTCCTCCTCCAATGACTCCTTCACTCAATGGGTCTCCAATTCCACCTCCACCGCCTCCACCACCGCCGCTCCCAGGAATGGGCAGCACGGCTGCATCACCAGCACTTACACCAAACATCCCAGGAAGTCCACAATTCTCGCTTGGCATTCGACCGAAACGAAAGCTCAAGCAAATGCATTGGGAGAAGCTGGATGCTGTGGATCATACCGTGTGGGCTGGCAACGAAGCTACTATTGCTGACGAGTTGCACAAAAAGGGTGTGTTTGAAGAAGTGGAACGAATTTTTGCCGCCAAGGAAATCAAAAAGATTATGGGCAAGAGAAAGAAGCAGGAAGAAGAAAAAGTGTCGTTTTTGGCAAGAGATGTGTCGCAACAATTTGGTATCAATTTGCACATGTTTTCTACGCTGGCGGTTGATGAACTGGTGATTAAGGTGCTCATGTGTAGCGACGAAGTGATTGAAAACGCCAATGTGTTGGAGTTTTTGAGTCGACCGGAATTGACTGAGGTTACTATCAACATGGCCAAGAACTTCCAGCCGTATTCGATTGATTATACTCGCGATGAAGATAGCCGTGAAAAGCCAGAAAAGGATCCGTCGGAATTGGCCAGAGCCGATCATATTTACCTCGAATTGTGTTATAACTTGCAGCATTATTGGAAAGCACGAATGCGGGCCTTGTCGATGATTACAACGTTCCAAAAGGATTATAATGAACTTGTTTCGGTATGTCCGCCC
>JAKTPN010000354.1:251627-263121 GCA_030557665.1 Blastobotrys apis
CCCCCCCCCCCCCCCCCCCCCGTAATATCTTACAGAAAAATTACTAACTATCATAGAAACTACGACAGGTTGACGTGGCTTGTGAAAAGGTACGCGACTCTAAACACTTGAAAGACATTTTGGAAATCATTCTCGCGGTTGGTAACTACATGAACGACTCTTCAAAACAAGCCAGTGGGTTCAAGCTTGGTACACTGCAACGGTTGGTGTTCACCAAGGACGACAAGAATACCATGACGTTTTTGCATTATGTTGAGAAGATTGTTCGGACCAGTTTCCCACATTTGGAAGGGTTTTGCGACGACTTGAAGGATGCGATTAATGTTTCCAAGTTGTCGGTTGATCAATTGAAGACGGACTGCACAGAATTTATGTCGACGATCAAAAACGTTCAAACATCGATTGATATGGGTAACTTGTCGGATCCTACCAAATTCCATCCACAAGACAAGATTTTGAATACTGTGTTGGCAGTTCTGCCCGAAGCTCGACAAAAGCGGGAATACTTGGGCGATCAGTTGAAGACTACGGTTGCTGAATTCAACAAGTTGATGAAATACTTTGGTGAAGACCCCAACGATTCGGCAGCTGCTGGATCGTTTTTCAGCAAGCTTTCATTCTTTGTCACGGAGTTCCAACGAGCCCAGAAGGAGAACATGCAGCGAGAACAAGACGAACGGGCATATGCAGCAAGGAAACGAGCCGCAGAAGCTCCGAAAAAAGCAGTGGCTTTGGCATCTGGCGACTTGGCTGCAGCCTCTACACCTGGTACACCTGGTCAAGCATCTCCGGCCAACAATGGCACAGCCAACTCTGTCATGGATAATCTGCTTGAGAAACTCAAGGCTGCCGGACCGTCTGGCGATGCCCGATCGGCAAGACGCCGTGCGGCGGCCCGCCGGAATATGAAGGAACATCGAAGGTTGTTGTCTTCTAGTCATGATATTGTTGTCGAGGACATTACTGAAGAAGGGACTGAAGGTGAGCGTGCACGTGGAGAAGAAGGAGATGGCGATAGTGGACAACGATCGCCAAGTGAACAGTTGCAGCCTGCAGCTGATATCACGGATGCTCCTGGTGGAGTTGCTGACGATGGTGACGATGATGTCAAGATTGTTGCGATTGAAGAAGATGTGAAAACATCTACAGAAGGAAAACCACGACAGTCAATATCGGAATCGCCGCCTGATGATGTGGATTTGCAACGAGCCGCGTCGACGGCTTCCGAACCTGCTTTGCCTAGTGGCGGAACCGGTGAAGAAGACGAGGATGTTGGTGGCCGGGCTAGGAAACTGCTGGAGGAGCTGCGGAGTGGAAACTCAGAATATAGCCAAGCTAAACGGCAATCTGGCAGTCTTGGTGGCGGTGGGAACTCGAATAGTAGAAACTCGGCGAATAGTAGACTGGCCGAACGACTGGCAAGGAAAGCCCAGCTCAGGAATCGAGAAAGTGAAGAGTTGAGAGCTAGTTTGAGAATCTCGCCGACTAAGGAAAAGCACGACCAATTGCAGTCACCACCGGACGATGAGCCAATGGAAGAACAAGAGCCAGAGCTAGAGCCGCAAACTGTTGCAGATGATGAGATTGAACAGGATGATGACGCGGAAAGGATTAAAGAACCAGCACACGAAAGTAACGATTAAAGTTTTTTATATTATATACACGTATTTTTAATTTTTTTTTTTTTTTGCCAAAAAGTAAGTATTTCTAAAAAATAGTAACGATGATAATAATAATAACAAACATGTTTTAGCATATTTTGGGTGCCCACCACTATAATACAGTGAATTGCTGTTGCCCGGAAGAAGTTTGATTTTCGTGTCATCCGAGTGGTGAAGAAGGCGAGGAAAAAAAAAGAAGTATTATTCAATTGAATCTGGGGGGGAAAAAAAAAAAAAAAAAAGACAGTCCAGCAGTACCCGCCGCATGCGGCTGCTGTTCATACACCCTCTTCAAAAACTAGACAGTTTCTATATACCTAGTGACTTCCCAGTTCGTTACGACGTCGTCAAACTGTTTTATTTCCTCGTATCTCGTAGCCGCATAGTGGTCCACAAACGCATCACCAAGCACTTCCCTGGCAACAGACCCCTTTCTCGCAAACGCATCTGTTGCCGACTGCAAGGATTTAGGCAGCCGGTCGAATTTCTGATAATCATCCGGGTCGTTACCCATTGGTGGCGTGGTCAACGGGATCTTCTTCTCAATACCCCTCAACCCTAGCGCGAAAATCGCAGCCATGGCATAATGCGGATGCACATCTGCACCAGGAGTCCGGATCTCGAACCGCGTAGCCTTGGCAGGAGCCGATGGAGGCGAAATTAACCGGATGGACGCAATTCGATGCTCCAACCCCCACGATACCGTCACCGGCGCCCAGAAACTCTCCACTAGCCGTTTATAAGAGTTGATTGTCGGGGCGAAAATCGGCATGATATCATACAACCCATCAAGAACACCGGCAAGAAAATGCCGCCCCAAATCACTCAAATGCTTGACATCTTCCCATGGTGCATTTGGATCTGCTTCAGATCTCGCAAAGAGATTAACCCCGTTGCTATCCACCACAGATACATGAATATGTCCGGAATTACCCGGCATTCCTTGCTGCGGCTTCGCCATGAAACATGGCATGATTCCATATTTCGGCCCGAGGCTCTTGCATACCAACTTGAACAAACTAGCCTTGTCGGCCATTTCCACCGCCGCAGCGTACCCAATTGCGGCTTCAAACACACCTGGGCCGGTTTCTGTATGCCATCCTTCCAATTCCACTCCAAATTCCCGGCATGTATTCAAAATATCGTAGTAATAGTCCTGGTTCAACGTAGGCCGTTGAATCGAGTACCCAAACATGCCTGGTGTTAGCGGCGTCAAGTTGAGACCTTGCTTGGACACAACCGAGTCGGCAGTTTCACGATACTGATAAAACTCAAGCTCCGCACCAGCCATAGGGGTACCTCCAACTACTTGCTTGTACTTTTCAGAGACGCCCTTCAATAATGATCTAGGACATGGAGCAATTGGTTGATCTGTGTGGGAATCATGGAATGATACCAAAAAGAATGCAATGTTATTCTCCCATGGGATTCGCCGAAATGAAGACAAATCAACATGAGCAGTCATGTCTCTATACCCATTGTCCGCATTCGATACTGCCAAATCTTTGGAATAAGTCTTGTCATGCATATCCCATCCAAAAATCACGCTGCAAAACCCGAATCCTCCCTCGGCTGCAGAAAAAAACTTGGATTTGGACATGATTTTACCACGAAGAATGCCATCGGCATCGACACCAGCAACTTTGATCGCATGGTCATTAGCCAGCTGGCTTTTCAACTCTGAAATTTCCATGTCGTCAACAACAAAAAAAATCTTTCACAAAGCGTGTATATGTGCTAACAACAAAAAACCGGCGTTGATTGCCTTATGTAACAATTTTCGGCGGTAAAGATGCAAAAAAGAATGTGGAGGAAAGAGCATTTTCCCGCTTGGGATATTTAATGAGCGCGAATTAATGTCAAACTTGTTTTGCTGTTAATTATCACAAATCAACAACAACCAAAAAAAGACTCATTGATCATGGGAAGACTTGAAGGAAAGAACGCAATTATTACTGGTGCTGCAGGGTATGGAATTTTTAAATCACCAGAATTACACTAACAAGGGACAGCGGAATTGGCTTGGAAACTGCAATCCAATTTGCCAAAGAAGGCGCCAGTGTCCTCCTGTCTGATATCCGACAAGAAAGTTTGGACAAGGCATTAGAAATCGTCAAGGGATACGATACAAACGCCAAACTCGAAGCCAAAGTAGCCGATGTGTCCAAAGAAGCTGAAGTCAAAGCATTGGTTGACCATGTTGAATCGTGGGGTGGTGTCGATGTCATGTTTAATAACGCTGGTATCATGCACCCAGATGACGATGGCGTGCTAAACACTGAAGAAAAAATCTGGGATTTGACTCAAAATATCAACGTAAAGGGGGTATTTTTCGGATGTAAACATGCCATCGCATCCATGCTCAAGCATGACAAGCACAAGGGTTCCATTATCAACACTGGATCGTTTGTTGGACTTGTTGGTGCTGCTACGCCACAAATCGCATACACTGCTTCCAAGGGGGCTGTATTGGCAATGTCTCGAGAAATGGCAGTTTGCTATGCTCAGCAAGGTATTCGTGTCAACGCCTTGTGTCCAGGTCCGTTGAACACTCCATTGCTACAAGAATTCTTGGATACTGAAGAGAAAAAGACTCGACGGACTGTGCATTTGCCATCGGGCCGATTCGGTGAAGCAATTGAACAGGCTAAAGCCGCGGTGTTCTTGGCTTCCGATGATGCATCGTACATTACTGGACAGGACTTTTTGGTCGATGGTGGCCTGACGAAGAGTTATGTTACTGGCCTAGGAGGTGCTGCGCCTGCACCAAAGAATGAAGTTTTTGGAAAGAAATAAGATTGCAACGCTATAGTGTGTGTGTAGGGTAGCTAAAAAGTCCACATTTACAATCACAACGGTTTGATAGCTCTTCGCAAAATGTAGCCTTACTATCCGCCGTAGCTCGAGAGCTAGAAGCGTAAAAAAATTTGCGCTGTTTCACAATCCAGCCACAACAGAATGAGCCATGCGACTCAGCAAGCACATGCAAGGCCGAATCTTGTCAATGTCTGATACCACGGTGCTCATGGTTGTAACGCCATTCGCCGGAAAAATAACCCAAGCAAAAAAAAGTTTATCTTGTTCCGTGCTAACCGGATCATGCTTTATACGATTTATTATCTATTTTTTCTGTCCCATTCATGGCCGGGTTTTATCGGTCCACAGATTGCCGCAGCGGAATATTTTTGTACCAAGCTACCAAGATACCAAGCTTTTCCGACATTTCCATGCCAGATTGAGCTATCGGAGCGGTTTATCCCGTCCGATGAGCCAATATAAGCCCAATGGCCATAACAGGACTAGCCGCGTCGGTGAAAACAGGATGACAAAGCATAAGCACGTTTCGCTTAGAAAAGGAACCCGTTTACGAGATCCCGAACCTTGGCTCCGAATTGCTTTCAAAAAATACGATTCATTATTCATGCATAGGCCTTGCATAACTGTTGCGATTTTTAGAAACTCAACTCCGTGCTGTATCTCTGTACAAATCGCAAACTTTGTTAAAGATATTCCGACGATATTCCGACAGGTAGTTTGTTTTGCTCTCTCTTTCTCATTCTGTTCTTGATAACATTTAAACTTTTACTTTCAAGCTCCGTCTTTTTTTTGGTCTGTTTCTTCTCTGGGCTTTTTTTCCCTTTTATCTAAACACTAGACAAAAGCCGGATTGTCTTTGGGTCCGATTCCGAGACCTTTTTTTTTTTTTTTTTTTTTTCCTTACAAAACAAAGCGAATAAAGTTTTCATTCTTTCGCTCTTATCCTACACCCCTTTTTCTCTTTCTCATCACCACAGTCAAACAAACAAGATGGTTTTGAAGAGAAATCAAAGCTTTGTATCATTATTTGATATTCGGTACGTTATATTATTATCGTGACTTCCTTATCGGACTGTTTCTCACTAACACTTTATCCAGACTCAAATCCACTGATCGCGATGTTGTGGTATTACGTGGATCACCAGAGGATGCCGCTTCAGTCATGCTTTCTGGTACTGTGGTCATCGCAGCAATAGATCCAATGACTATCAAAAGAGTTACACTACGTGCTCAGGGTGTAGTACGATTACGATGGACTGAGCATGTTACTACACCAAGAGGTCCAACTAGTAGGCCAGTCAGGTTTGAAAAAACAATCTTTGATCATGAATGGGCAAATTTGGAATCTGGTTCAAAAGCTACCAGTACGTTTGGTGGTAGTGGATTGTCTTCGTATAGTAGTTCTACTACAAACTTGGCCGGGATGGCGACAGCAGCAACAGCCGCAGGAACCGGTGGCGCTGGAAATGGTACCTTACATCGGTCGTCCTCATCACATTCACTAGCACAGGGTAATCATGAATTGCCATTCAGTATGGTAATTCCTGGTGATATTCCTGAATCAGTGGAAGGATTAGATGGTGCTCAAGTGGTGTACAAGATCTCTGCAACGGTGGAACGAGGGAGATTTTCAAACAACTTGAGCGCGAAGAAGCATTTTAGAATTATCAGAACCTTGGGCGCAGATTCTTTTGAAATGTCACAAACAATGTCGATTGAGAATACCTGGCCGAATAAAGTGGAATATACAATCGAAACGCCATCAAAGGGTGTGGCGATTGGGTCATCAATCCCGGTGAAAATGGTTTTGGTTCCATTGCTAAAGGGGTTGAAACTTGGTAACATCAAGGTGACGCTGATTCAGCAAAACACATTAACTTCGCCTTCCGGCCAGTCGCATACAAATGAAAAGTTGATCCACGAGCAAGTCACAGCGCCGCCAGAAGATGGGTTGGAAGGCCGTGATCGATGGGATTTGAATGAAGTGGTTGATATTCCATCATCATTATCAAAATGTACTCAAGATGTTGAAATTGGTCAGTATATCAAGGTGGGTCATAAGCTAAAGTTTGCAATCGGACTGGTGAACCCAGATGGCCATGTTTCAGAACTGCGAGCGTCGTTACCACTGTATTTATTCATTTCTCCACATGTTACTATCCAATCGTTTGATCCAACGGTTGTTACTGCTCCAGGCGCAGAACCGGAAGAAGAAACGTTGTTTGAACAGCGTGATGGTTATACTAGCACTGGTGAAGAGTCTACTGAGATGAGTCGACTTGGGTTGGGGTCAAATGCGCCACCGAATTATGAAGAGCATGTTTATGATCGATTATGGAACGATATTCCACAATCCAATTTGAATTCTCCGTCAAATTTGAACTCTCCAACGCATAGTAGTGAAACCTCGCCGTATAGATCACGCCGTGGATCCATGGATGCTAATGGCAATGCTATTGGTGACACTGAATCTCCATTTGGGCTGACTGCGTTAGATCCACACCAACGATCGCAACTACAAGCTGGGTTGAGAGCTTTGGAACGTCAACAGAATAATAACTCTGAATCTTCATCCAGATCTGCTTCTGGTGCTACTACTCCGCATAATGTGAGTGGTAATGGGTATCTCCATCCTAATAGTAGTAGTGGTGGTGGCGATTACTTTTCTGCTGTCAACGCCGACGCTAACGCCGCCACCAGTGCAAGTGGGTCACCAATTAATTCGCCACGCGGGTCTGATATGGACGTTTCTCAATTATCCAAGGTTCCGTCGTATGACACTGCTATTAAGACTGATGGCGCTGCATCTGATGGAGAGTTGGCTCCAGGATATGCCGATAGCACTCCATCTTCGCCACGGTTCACTCCATCAGCTGGGTCGGCAAATTCTAGACCTATTCCCCCAGCGCTGGTTCGTTCACAATCTCATCTGTCGACCTCTGCACCAGGAAGTTCTATGAATTTGGCCGGAATGCAAATGCAACCAATGTCAATGTCACCGCCGGCGTCTGCTGACTCCAGTTCTTCGAACTTACGACAACATAATAGGAACCAAAGTTCGTCGACATTGTCTTCTTTGTTACATCGAAATCAGAGCTCGCGATCATTGTTTGGATTGAAACGGAACCCTAATAACCAAGAGTAGTATGTCTCTCTTTTTTTCGCTCTTTTTCGCTCTTTTTCACTCGTTTTCACTCGTTTTTTTTACATATTTATAGACCTTTTCAACCTAATAGATACTCAACTTGCATGATTCTTCTCTAGACGGTATACGTGGTTTCCATTTGATACAAGTGTAGCCAATGATAAATGGCAGGATTATTGGTAGGGTGTATTTGTACCAGATTAATGGGACCAATAACCCAATGTAGCTTGACGAGTATCGATATGATGCAATGAGGATGATTATTATCGCTGACATCAGGGCTGCGCCGCACAGCCGCGCGAAGATATCCTGCAGGTGCGAGTAGAGAGCAGATTGGAGTGACAATGCGCGTTTCGAAAGTGAATTGGTTTTTTTCAGATTGTTTGACAGGGTTTTCAAGGTGAATTTTGTGTCAACAAGAAGCGATTTTATGCCAAGTTGTTGTGTAGTGAGGTCATGCGTGGTGAGATTGGCTTGGGCTAGTTGAGTAGATGCAATAGAGATTTGATCGAGGACATGATCGAGATGGCTCTCGGTTGACGTAAAGGAGTTGGTGAGAGAGACTTCAAATGAGTTTGCTGTGGTCTGAGCATGTTTTAAAGTACCCACAACTGATTGCGATTGATGGTCCAAGGTTTCAAAAGATTGAGATAAAGCGGTGGTGAGATGGCCAAGCATGTAATTCAGAGTGTCAAGTTGTGACGACATGTGATCTAGAGCGTGGAAAGTCGAGTTATCATACAGCCTGGCCAGATCCAGCTGGTTTACAGCTACTGAGAGATGCGAGATGAGTTGTTGATGAAGTTCCGCCGCGTTTTGATGGAACTGGACAATGTTGCGAGCCTCATGTTGTGCCTGGTATTCATGACAGATTTGTGCTACAAGTCTGTAGTTCCCCGAATAAGTCGTCCACCATTGCGGTCGGCCCTCCAACTCCCTTGTACATGTGATTATATCATTTGTATTGCACATTGGCGGGTAGTTCACTCCTGCATGGGCAAATTCACATTTGGACAGTTCCACAGCATACGCAATCCGAGTCTGCGAGTCTAATGAGACAGTGCATTCCGGAAGTAAACTGGAAACTGCCTCATGCTGACACGTCAAACCAGGTTTGAGTAATTCCAAAGCCTGGATCCCAGCAGTAACTAAATCCATATGCATGTTCAGTTGTGTGGTTTGTTGAAAGATAAAAAAGCCTCACCAGTCCCAAGCAGCGAAAAACTAATTTTCACGACACTGACACGAACAAAGCGCGAGATGCGTCGCCACCCGCGTAAAGAAGATGATATTAAAAGAAAATGGGAAGGTATAACGGGGATTCCGGCTGCATATGTCAACATGGCGAATGAAATTAGAAGTGAAGCTGCTGCAAGGCAATCAAATGAACGACCGCTAAAGAAGCGCAAAGGAAAGGAAAAAGCCCGCGAACCGGAGATTGTGGTGATTAGTGATGAAGATGATCAGCTAAAAAAAGGTATAGTGGATATTCCGGATGAACGCGTTGACATCGAAGAAGAAGAAGAACAAGAAGAAGATGATGATGAGGAGGAGGAGGAGGAAGAAGAAGAGGAAGACGACTCTGATGAAGAAGACTGGGAAGCAGTGGATTTGAATGCGGAAGAGGACAAACAAGACGAAGAAGATACACAAGAACAGGAACTCACGATTGCTTTGAACCCGAAACCGCCAAAACGGGAGAAAAAGGTCCGCAAGATTAATACCCTACCAAAAGAAGAAAAACAGCGTCGTTTGGTTGTACATAAAGTCCATCTCATGACATTATTTCAGCATGCATATATCCGCAACAAGTGGTGTTCCAGTTATACGCTTCGCAGCGCTTACCGCAAGTTCCTCACCGACACTATCAAGCAAGAACTGCATCCACCGGAACACTTGTCAGATACTCTGAAGACGAGGAAATTTCTGGATGGAGTCCGGCATGCAGCAGTCATGTGGGGGAAACGGTTCCGAGTATCGACGACTCGTGGGGTATACATGGTGCAATGGAACGAGATTTTCAACAAGAACCGTAAAGTTGACAAGGCGGTGTCGTTTTCAACATTCCATCGGAGGTTACTAGGGTTTAGAGGGTCAAGAGATCTGGCTGCTCAGGGGTTTTGTGCATTATTGAGAGCGAATGATGTGGACACTCGTCTGGTATGTTCATTACAACCGTTGGACTTTACGTCCACTGTGGCGATAGATGCGCCGCAAAGCGAGGAGACTGTGAAAAATACCAGTGAATACCCGGTATATTGGGTGGAAGCATGGGACCCATTTGCAAAGAAATGGGCCACCATAGACCCGATTGTGACGAATTACGTGGATGTGATTCGTCCAGGTACCAAAAAGGCGCGACTCGAACCGCCTGCGTCTGATTCTGCAAATTCATTACGCTATGTAATTGCGTTTGATCAAGAGTTGCATGCTGTAGATGTAACTCGAAGATATACTCAATCATACCATACGAAAACTCGAAGAAAACGTGTGACTGGTACTGACGAAGGGGATGAATGGTGGGGTCATGTAATGGCAAAGTACTCGTCTCCAGTGGTGAGTGAAAGGGATGTTGCAGAACAGCGGGATCTTGACGCACGAGAATCTGGCGAGGGGATTCCAAGTTCTGTACAAGACTTTAAAAATCACCCAATGTATTTATTAGGACGGCATTTGAAACAAGACGAAGTGCTTTTAGACCGCACAATATGCGCCAAGTTTACAGTTGGCAAGGGCAACAAAAGCACAGTGGAGAATGTGTATTACCGGAAGAACGTGAAAAAGGTCAAATCTGCGCAACGATGGTTCCGGTTTGGTCGTGTGGTTAAAGCTGGTGTACAACCGTTGAAATATGCCAAAAAGAAACGAGATGAATCTGGAGAGGACACTGAGGAGTCGGGTGCGGCGTTGTACTCTGAAGACCAAACTGATTTGTATGTGCCCGATCCAGTTGAATACGGAGTTATCCCCAAGAACGGGTACGGTAACATTGATATTTATACCCCGAGCATGATCCCTGCTGGAGCTGTGCACATGGCATCTGCACAAATCAATGTGGCTGCGCGGCTGTTACATGTGGATTACGCCGATGCGGTCACGGGGTTTGTATATGCTAGCCGTAAAATGACGCCGAAAATCGAGGGGATTGTGGTGGCAGAGGAGTACCAGGAAGCCGTGCAGGAGGTTTATGAATATCTATTGCAGGAACAAAAGGAGATGCAGGATGAAGAACGCACAAGACGCGCGTTGACAATGTGGAGACGGTACTTGGTCGCACTGAGGATCCGGGATCGGTTGAACAGGACGCATGGTGAGGTCAGTGAGAAAGCAAGTCCCGCTGGTGGTGGTGGTGGCGGCGGAGGACCGGATACAAGTGATAGTGAAGGCGGTGGGTTTATCAGCGACGGCGACGATTCCGGTGGTGGGTTTTTCGAAGACGGCGGTGGTACCGGCGAGTTTGATAACCCAATCATGTACGAGGAAACCCAGCCAGATATATTTGAAATGGCTGTGGATGACGAACCCGAGGCGCCGCCGCACGATGATGACGATATGCCGCCGCAGGAGGAGCGACAGGAATCACAAAACCTCCTACCCGAAATGCCACAACTGGACCGCGATAGCGACGAAGAACGACGTACAGTATCGGTGCGGTTTGCAAGTTATATCCGGAGGTCTCCTCCACTGCACCGGCCATCGTCTGCTCCAAAACTATCTCCCCCACCGCCGCAAGCTCAACCTCAGGCTAAACCAAAACAAACAGACATTGTCGATCATGAGAATGAAGGCGACTTTTTCCCTGACTCGGTCAGTGAGAGCGAACTCCTTGACGGGTTCGAAGACTACGACGATGATGACGACTTGTAAAAAA
>JAKTPN010000354.1:263141-329912 GCA_030557665.1 Blastobotrys apis
TAAAAAAAAAAAAAAAAAAAAAAAAAAAATGCATATTTTTTATATCATATTCTTTGAATGAACATTATATTTTCCGAAAGCCTTTTTTAGTTATTAAAACTTCCTTCGTTTTTTCCTCATCTCCTTCTCTTTTGCCAGCCTTGCCAACTCCATTTCCTCTCGTTTGTCATCCATCCTTGCTTGTTTTGCACTGGCCATCTCCTCTTCCATGACTTGATCGCCCGTAGCTTCCATATCATCATCACTTCCGTCATCGCTGATATCGTCATAATACCTTGATCTTCCACCTCCTGGGCCCCTACTGAACATTTTCCGAATCTCTTGTCTATACCCATCATCTTCTTCATCGTCCACCACAAAATCGTCCATATCTTCACCATCGTAATCATCGCCGAGATAATTCTGCCGCCGCTTCTTCTTTTCCTCATACCTTTTCGCAATAGATTCCATCGGTTTACTAAACGGCATTGGTGCAGGTTTAGGTTTGGGTTTCGATACCGATGTGTTTTGCTTCACCGGTGGAGTACCCTGCCGGCTTGGTGAACCGGATGCTTGTGTAGAAGATGCTGTTGCGGACGACTTTGGTGGAGGTCGTTTCCGAGGTTCTTGCTTTCCTGATCGGACTTTAACTGTCATTTTCAAATTTTCGGTATCCACTGCTTTTGCCTGTGCCATCATTTCCTGGAAATTCAGCTTCTTCTTCGGGGGCGATGGTTCAGGTCGATAAACTTCATACCGTCCTCCTCCTCCACCTCCATTACTACTTGTCTTTGTTGTCTTTGATTTCGACCCTCCCGATGCCGAATTCGTATTCGTCTTTTTCGGTTTCGATTTGATTCTACCATTTTTCTCATCTTCCGCCCTTCTTGCCGCTTTCAATCGTTCTACTCGTTCTCGTTGAGCTTGTTTCTGCTCTTCGGTCATTCCAATCCTTGTGATATCCGGCATAGTACTGCTATTACTACTACCACTCTTGTTGCTATTTCCCTTTTTGTCCCCTACATTATGATTATTGTTTACCGGTAGTTGTCGCGACGACTGCGATGATGCTTGGTTGTTGTTATTTTGTGTTACAGAAGGCGGAGCTTTCCCGCTAGCCGCGGACAACATTTGTAAAAAACTCATAGTCGTCGTTGGTTTGGCTTGGCTCTTTTTTTTTTTTTCCTTCCTTCCTTCTGTAGCGTTAGTCAAATGTCAAAAAAAAAAAAAAAAAAAAAGTGAAGTTGGAAAAAAAAAAAAGGCAAGTGTTATTTTAATACATGGAATGTTGTTTTGCGTCACCACTGCTTGATGAGTCTGCGCGCGCCAATTCACCGTCGCCGAGATCAATTGACGATATCGCAATTGGCAAGTCTTTGGTCAATTCCAAGCTTTTTTTCAACTTGGACGATACTGAATGATTTTCTGGGGTCACTGTTAACTTACCAGAATCACCAGGTACCATCTCAAACGTGACATCGTCGACTGTAGATATCCCTATTTTCAACTCAAGGCTTCCAGCACCCGCGTTCATCAATACCGACACCACTTTGGGTCGGTTTTCCTTCTTCATCTTATCATCATCCATAATCGCATCTGCAAATGAAAATTCATCCATATCATCCTGTGATGATGATTCAATTTGTTCGGCTCGTTCAATTTTCACCACACTATTCCATATTGACCCCGTTAACCGGTGCCGCCGCAACACATTTAATATTCTAGGAAGTTCTCGAGGATGTGGTAGAGGCACAAAGTCAACATCGATCAATTGTTCAGAAAGAGTCTGTGCATATGTAAACTGGATAGAATCCGAACCGCCGTTGGGCAAATAAACTGTGCGTTTGATACTAGTCAACCCTTCTTCGTTCATAGTCGACAATTGCTTCGAGTCTAGCACATTCAGTTGCATTGCCGTTCTTCTGGTCATTGTCACTGGCGGATTTAACTCCAACACAAAACACCCTTTTGCCCCAGGCACGTAATCCGGATCATTCCATTCTTGAGTCTCCACATTTTTCAACCAATCGGTGGAATATCGCATTGCACATTTATCCAATTTGTCGCTGTTATATACGTCGGATATTTCATGTAAAGGCATCATCGTCAATAATGCATAGGATTTCTCTTCAGACGCGCGATCCGTCCAATAATGCACCCCCATTCCTAGGTGATTCTTTGGGTTATGCACTGGTATCCCGTATTCACTCAGTTCATCCCCCTTTAGAACATCTTGGATCTTCAATAATGCAATTGCAACTTCGTCCATGCACACAAAACAATCCGCAGTCGCCACAGACAAGTGATCTGCACGACTAATATGCTGCAAAATCAACGAAAACTCCGTCAACAATGGTTGTTCTAATGCTTTTAGCAATATCGTGTCTACATTAGGAGTCAAATCCTTTGAATTGAACGCTCTTTTTTCATCCGAAACTTGCATCGTCGACCCTAGAGACAGCTTGCAATCCACAACCCGATCTTGTGTATTCATGTCGATATCAATCAGAATGATAACACCACCAAGCGATATTCTTTTACCACCTTCAATCTTCTCATCATAAACTTCAAATCCATTAGCCATTGCTAATTGTCGAAGCCCGGCTTCTGACACTTTGCCTGCAACGGTACTCAAGCGCTGAGAAATCTCCTTCATTGTGCGCGTAAAATCATCCTCAACAGTTGTAGATACATTTTCGTTCCCATTTTGCTCAGAAACAACCATGTTAAACTCCAAGTCGTCGTTTGTAGGGTCGAATCCTTGGAACGACATTATGTGTGTGTGGGTGTGTAGTGTGAAAGAGTTGATGTAAACTATTTTCTTTGGGAGGCACCTTTTTTACATAATAAAAATTTAAAAAAACACTAATCTTCTAGCCCTTTACGACCATCTTCAAACCCGCTCAGATCATAGTGATCTGGATATTCATCCAGAATTTCAGCCAATTCCTTCTTTTGTTTTTTCAGTGGTTCAGTCATTTCTGCAGTAACATCTTCAAACATGTACTTGATCTTTGGCTTTTGAACCTTTTCAGCCGCGGAGAACGACTTCAAAACTTCCTTACGAGTATCTTTTCGAGTTTGCTGCTCCAATTCATCAGACCACCATCCTTTGCTTTCCATCCATTTTCTCATTCTAGAGATTGGATTATCCCGTCGTTTCCAATCTTCAACTTCCTTTCGTGATCGGTATGCAAATGAATCATCAGAGGTGGAATGGTGCGACACTCGGTAAGACATGGCTTCAATCAACACTGGTTTTTGACTTTTAACTGCCATATCTCTAGCTTCTGTGGTAACTCTGTGAACTGCTGCAATATCGTTACCATCCACTCGAATTGTATCAATACCATATCCAACACCTCGACTAGCAATCCCGTCACCTTTGTACTGTTCCAATGATGGAGTGCTGATTGCATACCCATTGTTTCGACAAAAGAACACGACAGGACAAGACCGAGTAGCTGCAATGTTCATCGCAGCATGGAAATCACCTTCACTAGCAGCACCTTCGCCAAAATAACAAAACGCTGCTCGATCTCCCCCACCAATCTTCAATGCATATGCGGCGCCAGCGGCATGAGGGATTTGAGTAGCCAATGGTGAAGTGACAGGATGGATATTCAACTTTCGGCTTTGATAATGAACTGGCATGTTTCTGCCTCGTCCTTCATCGTGCTTATTATGATATAGTTGAGACATCATTTCATCAAGAGTGACTCCTCGGTGAAGCAAGATACCTTGTTCACGATATTGAAGGAATACAACATCGTCAGGTTTCATAGCAGCTGCACTACCCACAGCAGCACCTTCTTCACCGGCAGAAACCATATAAAAACTCAACCGACCTTGACGTTGTGCATCGTACATGATCGCATCCATTATACTAACGGTAACCATTTCTTTGTATAATCGGACACTTTCTTCTTGAGTGAACGGAATATCATAAGTATCATCGATTTGTTTCCCATCGATATCGATTAACCGATACGTATCCATCTTCGCAGCTTCAGATGGGTTATTGAAGTTCATCTCATTGGTGAACTTGGATTTAATCGCACCTGGAAAGATCAACTCCTTTTCAATGGATTTCTTCGACTGTGAAAGACTCGAATAGGCACGAGCTCCTAAACGCAGATTTGTGAATACTCTAGCTGAACGTATCATGGTTTGACGAGAAGAAAGAGAGAAAGAAGGAAAAGATGTGTTGTGGAGAAAGAAAAAGATGAAAGGTTTTTAAGGAAAGCCCCCATCTCCGCCCTGTACCGAGAAGGCCGTCAACAACCGGGCCACAAAATATCTGCGCGGGGAAAGAGAAAGAGACAAGCGAAAGAGAGACCTTGAGAGACTCGAGAGACCCTTGGGCCCCGTGACTCGGTCAAACTACGGCCGCGATGATCCAGAGCTTAGGCCAACCCTAAAAAATAATATTATTAAAACGTGTTTTGCATTTCTTCGACCTAGCCTCGCAGGGGTGCATAACTGGAAAGAATACTATAATGGACAAACGAGGACAACGAGTTTATTTGAATCTTAATTTTGAGATTTGAGATTTGTGTTCACCGCAAAATGGAAAGAAAATCGGGGATCTAGTGCTTTTGGGCCGCTATCGCCCGTATTCAAAACAAAAAAGAAACAAACGCACGGGGCGCTCAAACTTTGAACGTGCGAAGATACAGACCTCCTTACGAGATTCCCATTTCCACTCAACACCTTAACGCTTATCTCAAAATGTATTCACCGTTGATGGCTCCTCAAGACGGAGAAAGAGACAGAGGATCTAGTGAGGGTCCTCAGAATAACTATGTTGAAGTTCCTCATGGTTTAGGGTTTTCTCAGACCCCTCATCGAACATCGTTTACTATGGATTCAGTAGGGAGGCGCGGGATTATTGACTCTTTCTCGCTCAGTGGTAGTGCTCCAGGTAGCGCTATTGGTAGTGATGATGAAGAAGACTATGATTACGATGGATACACTCCAGCTGAAGCTACTCGGTTGGCTCGTGAACAGCAGACTTTGTTGAACGATAACAATATTGATTATGATTATGGCGCGTTTGCAGGGGATATCTCTGTAACAAATGCTAAAAACACTGTTATGGAAACCAATCGGGTATGGGAGGAAGCCGTTGATCAGGGCAGAGTCCATACTAGTGTGAAAAGAGAACTTATTGTGTTGTGTAATAATGCCTTGCCGTTGACTATTACGTTTTTGTTACAGTTTAGTTTGCCGGTTGCATCGGTATTTTCTGTGGGTCACTTGGGTAAGACTGAACTCGGAGCTGTTTCTTTAGCATCAATGACAGCCAATATCACTGGGTTTGCAATGATCCAAGGGTTTGCCACATGTTTAGATACCTTGTGTCCACAGGCATTTGGCGCTGGTAAATTTCATATGGTTGGGATTTATTTTCAAAAATGTGTCGTATTGATCATGTGTTGTTTCATCCCTGTTGCATCAATTTGGTTCTTTTCAGAGCCGTTATTGAATATGATTGTTCCAGAACCTGAGATTGCAAGGTTGGCGACAGTTTATTTACGAATCGTCATGTTTGCAGCTCCGGGGTATATTCTGTTTGAATGTGGGAAGCGGTTTGTTCAAGCTCAGGGGATTTTCCACGCTAGTACTATGATCTTGTTGGTATGTGCTCCATTCAACATGACAATGAATTATATTCTTGTCTGGAATAAGAATATCGGTATTGGTTATGCTGGCGCGCCGTTGGCAGTGTTGATGACGAATTGGTTGATGCCGGCTTTGTTGTTCCTTTATGTATACTTTATTGATGGAAGGAAATGTTGGTCTGGGTTTTCCCGAGACATTTTCAGAAATTGGGGGCCAATGTTCAAGTTGGCTATTCCTGGATTTATCATGGTTGAAGCGGAATTTTTTGCATTTGAAGTCATGACACTTGCGGCGTCTAGAATTAGTACTGCGGCTTTGGCTGCTCAATCTGTCTTATCGACTGTTACCTCATTAACTTATCAGATCCCATTTGCAATCTCCATTGCTATTGCTACTCGTGTTGCCAATTTTGTTGGTGCAACTCTGCAAGAGCCAGCGAAGACCGCAGGAAGAATCGGTATTTTCTCGTCTTATATTATCGCAGTGTTCAACGGTATCGTGTTGTATTTTTTGCGATACGACATTGGTGCATTGTTTAGTAACGATGAAGATGTGATTGAACTTGTTGCTGCAGCAATGCCAATTTGTTGTCTGCTTCAACTTGCTGATTCCCCAGCTTGTATTATGGGCGGGGTTTTACGTGGACAAGGTCGGCAGCATTTGGCAGGGTATTTGAACTTGTTTTTCTACTACGTTGTTGCATTACCATTGGGCATGTTCTTAGCATTTGGGTATGATATGAAGTTGTTTGGATTGTGGGCTGGGTTGACGGCTGGTCTGGCCGGCGTGGCGATTGGTGAGATTTATTTTGTCGCGGGTAGCAACTGGGACTCGATTGTATTGGAAGCTGGAGAACGTGATAGGGACGAGCGTATTGTGGCGGTATAAGCTGTGTAACGTGTGTATGTAGTAATTGAATAAAATGCATTATTATTAAATCTTCGCGGCTCTTTATTTTTTACCAAGCCGCACTTAAAAAGATATATGAATTACAACATTAACCTCCGCAACCCTTCTATCTCCCATTCTTCTTTTTCTTCCGAGTATTTGCATCCTAGAAGTCTTTGGCCGGTTACTGGACATCTACCACCGTTTTCGCGATCTTGACTTTCCAAGTATCGATAAATGCATGGATAGCAGAGTACCACCCCGGATTCGATAACGGTTGGATTTGTCACTGGGGTTCTACACAAAGGACACAGTCCAGTTGCAGAGGCTACTGGAGCTTCTGAAGATATTCCAACCTTTGGTACCGGGAAATTTCCATCTTCACTCACATTGTACCTGGCCGGCCTAGACATTTGGTTGGCAAAGTCGCTCGAGTACCACCATTCAAGAAATTTCAGCATAAACATGGATGTGGGTAGTGTATAGCTCAACGTGTTGAGAGCAATGGATTTGACTCCGCTGATGGAGGTTATCTTTTCCATAAACGGAGGCTCGTCTTCTTTTGGTGGGTCATTCAGTTGGTAGTCGAATTGGTTCAACCGGGAATACTTGAACCCGACAAACATATCAACTGGTGACGTAGCTGTCGTTTTTTGGAACAAAAATCCGAGATAAAATGCAAGGCACAGTAAACTTTGTGCAGAGTTCAGCACTGGATATACCTTTAAAATAAACCGATCCAGTTCATACCGTAGTTTCTCCCATGTCGAACCATCCACGGGTCTATCCGTTTCGATTGATCTGAATGCATATCGCCCCTTCAACAATTCATACCTGGCATCTAATTTTTCTTTGATATATGGTAGACCCACTGCGAAGAATAGCGAGAGTATAACTTGACGATTTGACAATCTTCGCTTCTCCTCAAGCAGATGTGGCACTGCATTACGAGTCCTTACTGCATTTGTACTAAGAACCTGCCTTCTTTTCAAACCGTAAAACTTTTCTGTGAATGTACCATTCCATTTCTTCAAGTGGAAATACTCTACACTCCCCATCAACACTGCGTAAATCTCATCGAATCGATTTGCTACCCGTAGCAAGTACTGTGGATGCCTCTGGGCGTAAAACGTTAGAATATACCGTAGTGACGGGGAAATCAGATCCTGAAGTTGATGTGAACTTAAGAGTTCGAATAATGTAGGCACATCAGGATCTAATGATGATGCGTTAAGCGACGAAAAGTAGTCCATTGTCGTTTCGGTGATGAGTATAAAGTGGAAGTGAATGTGGAGAAGTGGGAGAAAGAAACCGAGGTTCGATTTTCCACCTATAAATGCCATGCTTTTATTTTTCTTTCTTTCTTCTACTTTAGCATATCTACTGAATAATTAATAGACCGTTTAGCAGTCAAGTCGATACCGAGCTGCTCTCCTTTTGCGATTGCAGATAATAACCCTGCACTGAGAACATTGAGCTCTTGTTGGTCAAGTAACGCTTGCAGGTTAGATTCCCGGTCTTGAGACAATCGAGACATGAATGAGTTGATTTGCCGCAGCATCTGATAATTTGGTTCCAATTCGCCTCTATTAACCCCTGCAACGTAATCCTTCAAAATCTTCAACCGGTTATAAAACATTCGAATAGCGTTGCTCTCCGTGATCAAATGCGAATCCAAGTTCTGACCACTAGATAATTGTTCACCCTTCATAACATCATCCACCCCAATCCTCTCAGCATCGGTTGTATCAACTCTCACACCAATTTCAGCGAATTCGACATCCTTATCCCGGAATACCAATTCGTATGCTTTGAGTGGCAGCTGCGATGATTTGCCAGTCCCTTCTGGATCGAATACCACCATTACCGATAACTCAAACTCATCCTGTAACTGCATTTGTTGATGCAAATCTAGTGATACTTCATCCGGTCGTAGAGAGTCCACACCTGGTCGGATGTGGTACCATCCTACAGCGTCTTGAGCAGGAAACGTTGTCTTGTCTGTTGCAGAGAGTTAGTGATATACCATAGGTCAAGTTATCGAACGAAACATACATAATTGGATTCTTTGGCTTAAAAATGCTTGATCCACTTTCCCGTCGTCGTTAAACTTGATTTCAAATGCATTTTCTACTGACAAGTCTCTTTCAGAGCGTGTGCCGAATAGAATGCCGATGTCTAATGAGTGTGTTAGCGTGGAAACTTTCTTAAAAAACAAAAACATACGATTTGTAGTGCCAGTTAGTTTGGCTCTTGTGTAGTAATCAGAGATATTCAACAACGGCAATGGATGAAGTATGCACCCCAGTTGTGACGCCGTCTCTGCTTTTTCCATGGTTGTGTGTTGTGGTGATGGGAGTACAAGAGAGAGTCGGGATCTTTAAGCGCAGGATGGAATGAGTACGTTGTTAACCAGCAGCAACATCAAAAAAAAAAAAAAAAAAAAAAAAAAAAAAAAAATTACAAGGGGCGTGAGTGAATATCTTCTTTTGCAATGCAATCAACTAGAATCTTTTTGATCTTTTTCGTTTCTGGTGGTCTTTGACAATATAAAACCAATGCCATCAGCCGCAGGCGTGCAGCAGTTTCTAGGCAGCAGCCGCAACGTACAAAGTAAAAACCCTAGTAAAAATTCAAAAATCCCAAAACCTACATAAAACATCATAATCCAATAAATAACATATAAAATCAATAAAAATATCCCAATCATGGAGTGATCAAAGTCTTATCAATAACCCAAATCACCCCATTTTCAACAGCCTTGACATCAGTCACAGTCGCCACCCTGCCATCCTTTGTTGACACCTGAAACGTATTCTGCCCAGGTTCAACTAATAAGGTCTCTCCAGTTTCCGTCTGCATCTTGAACTTTGTTTCTTTACCAATCACTGCTGAATCTTCAATCTCACCATAGTGCAAATGGCTCAACAAAAACCATAAAATGTTCCGTCGAGTTGCAGATTCCTTCTCCTCTTCAGACAATGACGGATCAACACGATTTGGAAACTCCCATGGTTTGGAACCTAACAACGAAACTGCTTCATCAGATGGTGCCAATACCACAGAAAATTGTCGCTTGTTGTTGAACCTTGATTCAATGGACTCAAACTGTCGTGCATACCCAGCAAAGATCGAAACTTCTTGAGCAATAGCCAATTCAGTTCTCAACAATGGCTGTCCTATCTTTGGTCCATCATCTGTTGCTACATCTTCTTTATTAATCTCCCCCACTCCAGGCATTCGTTGTTGGTTGACATCCTGAATATGGAACATTTGCTCTCCTTTTTCATCGGTCGATGGTTTGTTCCCCACACGATTCACATCATTCCATTCTTCGTTCAAATAACCACCTCTCTTTTGCAAATCCCCCTGGATTCTAAACTTTTCCTTTCCTATTGTATTCTTTGCCATAGCTATTCCAGCAATCAGAGATAATACGCTTATCACCTTCATAATTTATCGTTGAGCGTCTAATCAGTTGGGAAGTTAAAACAAAAAAAGGGCGGCAACAGCATACGAAAATTTAAAGCAACGTTTGGGGCAGCAGCGGGGCGCGCCAAAAAAATCAGGCATTTTCGCTCATTCGCCCTCTCTTTTATGCAGAACAATAGAAATCACATTTTCACTCTTTTGCTATCACGTTGTTTTTCTTATGAAAGACATAATTTATGAGTCAGTAGAAAATGGACCAGCAGAAACTGTCGTTGCGACTGCAGCAGGGGCTGGGATTTCCGGAGTTTCAGTCATATTCTGATCAGTCAAATCAACCTCAGCAAATACAACACCATCAACACGAACAGAATCCACAAACAGCGGCTCAAGATAACCGCGAAAATACTAACAATCGGGGATGGAACGATGTTTATAATATGAATATGATGATGGACGAGTCGAATACTCAGACGATGGATAGTCAGAATCATCAGCATCAGCATCAACGTCAACATCATCAACATCAGCAGCATCAACAACCAGAACAACAACCGCAGCAACAACCGCAGCAATATTCCAACGGTACTACGCAGCCAATGTGGTCATTATACCCGGCAGATCAGCAAATGGATGTCAATCAGATACCAATAAATCAGATACAAGATCAGAGACCTGATCCACCACAACAACAGCCATCCTCAGCTGCTGCTGCCGTCGCTGCTGCGGCAGCGGCATCAAGAAATACAGAGCTGGAAACGGAGTTCATGCCATTTGCTAGCGAAACGCACCAACAGAGGCACAATCTATTACATCGACCAGATCAGGATACGAATCATACACATTCTTTCGATTTGAATTATCGCAAGAATAATTATCCAGCTCAAGAATATATAAATCTCTCCGCCGCAGTAGATCGTCGACGAGATTTAAGTCCTCGAGGGTATCCTGCGAACCGACAGTACCAATCTCATCAACAGTCGCATGCACCTACACCAGAAGTTGAGGATCATTTGGCACAACAGAGGTCAAAATACAAGGCCAAAAGTTCAATACCTCCAGACTTGTCAAGTTCAAACTATGCTCAACAATGTTTTCTCGCTGCTCAGTCAAGTCGTTTACCACCGTGTGCGCTCCACACGGAAGAATACAATCTCCTGCGATCGCATCTGCCGTATATGCATGTGACTACCTACCTCAACATTCGTAACGGGATTTTACGGCTATGGTTATCAAATCCAATGGTGAATGTGACAATGGCTGAAGCCGCGGGATGTGTTCGCGATGAGCGGTATTATGGGTTAGCAGAAGTTGCATATGATTTTTTGGTACGTCATGGATATATCAACTATGGTTGTGTAGAGAATCTTGCGCCGGATTTGGCTTATGAAAATACGGAGGAAAAGAAGCCACGGTTGACAATAGTGGTAATTGGAGCTGGGATCGCTGGCTTGGGCAGTGCTCGTCAGTTGGATGCACTGTTTAGACGATATTCACATTTTTTCTCAGAATATGAAGATATCCCCAGGATTATTGTACTTGAAGGGCGGAGAAGAATTGGAGGAAGGATTTATTCGGCTCCTTTGAAGAGTAATCATGAGTGTATGGTAGATATGGGAGCCCAGATGATTATGGGTTATGGAAAGGGGAACCCACTGGCTGTCTTGGTAAGAAGACAATTGGGGCTGCCAGTGATTCCAGTTGAACCACCCACCGGGCTGTATGACGCCAAGACTGGAGAAAAGGTCTCTGAAGCACAAGAAGAGCGTATTGACAAGTTGTTTTCTCATGTTTTGGAAAGAATGGCGGAATACAAAAACCGGATGCCAAGTCCTAATACTGCCAAGGGTGATGAAGTCCTGATGCGAGCAGCCAAGGATCCTAGTACGACCAGAGACGGAGAGTTTGAACAACAAACAATATCCAAATTGGAAGAAAATGGGGAATTACCTAAACCATATGATAACCCTGGAGACCTTGCAGAATCTAGACTTGGTGATGACCCCGAGACTGAAGAAGAGGTCAACTTTCTTGGGCAGCTTGGTCTGAAAATTAAAAACCATAACGGGACGATCCGGGTAGTTCCTGAGCCGCAGGGGGAAATGAATCCGAACTTGGGCGAAACTATGGATAGTATGGTAAGTCAGCTGTCTGAAATGGCGGAATTGACATCTGATGATATTCGGGTATTGAACTGGCATTATGCGAATTTGGAATATAGCTTTTGCTCTAATTTGGACAATTTGAGTTTGTGTCATTGGAACCAAGATGAAGGCAACGAGTTTGCTGGGAAGCATTCAATGGTTGAAACTGGTTATCAGTCATTGACACGAGGGTTGTACATTTATCCGGAAAAACTGGACGTGCGGTTCAAGACTAGTGTTAAAGTTGTGGAGTATGACAATGACCAAACGCATGTGTTTTTGGAGAATGGCGAAAGAATCAGTGCGGACAGAGTTTTGTGTACAGTCCCACTTGGGGTATTAAAGGACCGAACAATTCAGTTTATTCCGGATTTGCCACAATGGAAGACTGACAGTATCGAACGTCTTGGATTTGGTGTGATGAACAAGGTATGTTTTGGGATTGTAATTATGGAATATGAAGGCTAACAAAGATTTATAGGTATGCTTGGTATTTGATCATGTGTTTTGGGATGATTCAAAGGATATTGTTTGTATTGCACGAGAGAATGATGGTGGAGATGAGTTTGATCAGGAAACGTTCAAATCGACTCGTGGGCAATTCTACATGTTTTGGAACTGTACCAAACAGGTTGGTAAGCCCTGTTTGATGGGTATAGTTACTGGAGATGCAGCAGTTCAACTTGCCAATGAATCCGATGAAGCTATCGTCGAAGTGGCATGTAGCACATTGAAACGAGTGTTTAAGGAAGACTTTAAAATGGTTGAGAGTATTGTCACGCGATGGCAGATTGATCCATTTTCACGAGGTTCGTATTCATATATCGGACCAGAAGCCACTGGGGCTGATTTCGATTTGATGGCGAGACCAGTTGGCAATTCATTGTTCTTTGCCGGTGAAGCCACTTGTCGATCTCGTCCAGGAACCGTCCATGGGGCTTATATATCCGGGCTGCGGGCTGCGAGGGAGATTCTAACCAGTTTAATTGGCGATGTACAAGTTCCACATCCATTGATCCCGTCAAAAGAACAGGTCAACTCCAGGATCCATAGCGCACCTCCTACGCACAAATACCCAATGCGGTCGTCGTCTGGCGTTGGCTCATCACCTGCGCCGGAATACTTTCCACCACAACCTACAACGACACAGCAACAACAGCAACGTCCGTCATTGCCAAGGAACTCTAGTACAGCGTCACATCATAGTGATGAAAACTCGTTGAAAAGAAGAAACTCTGACGACTTGACCGACCCTGAACTTCGCCTCAAGCACTTGCGTGAACAACGGGTATCTGACGACAATGAAAAGATGCGAGCTGATATGACCAAGGAACTTGGTGACCGACCTGTGAAACCAGAGCGGTCTGGTGCCAACCCCTTTTTGATTTTCCAAAAGGACTTTTGGGAGATTTGTCGAACGGATTCCGACGCTGCTAAACGAAAATCCACTGGTGACGAAACCGCCAAAGCCGCGCGGAACGAGGTGCGAGCCGCACTGGGCAAGATGTGGAGAGAGCTTCCGGACGACAAGAAAAAGCCATATCTTGAAGCCACCAAGGAGATTAAGGATACAAATAATCGAAATCTGGAGGAGTATAGACAACGGTCCCGGGTATATGATGCAGATGCGGAGGATTTCCGAAAGAGATGGAGAGAAGAGCATGCATCACAACCGTCGGAAGAAGAAATAAGATTACAACATGTTGTACAAGATCAAGCAAAAGAAACTCATAAACGTGGTCGTGCTCGTAAGAAGCCTCATCTTTAAAAAAAAAAAAAATAAAAAAAAAAAAAGAATTTAAAAAATAAGCAGTGTATTTTTTTTATAGATTTTGTTATATATATAAATGCTTTTCGTTTTGTTTCTTCCTTACACGTCATCATAATCCTCTACATCACTACCAGAATCAGATCGTTGTTCAGCAACATCACCCCATTCCACATAAATATCCTCAATAAACTTGTTTGTTGTAGGGAGTATAATCGGATCGAACGGGAAGTACCCTTCAATCGATACAAACTCGTCATTCCGGTTCCATAATGAAGATGAAATGTCTCTAAATGATGATGGCACACTACTCGGCGTTGCAGAGCTACTTGAGCCATTGCCTGTCGTGCCACGAGAAAACCCACCAACACGGTTCTGTTCTATAATTGTAAAACAATACGCCGCGTCCTGTCGTTGGGCAATCTGAGCAAACATTGCAACCACCGTGTTCATGCAGTATTTCAATGGGTTGAATTTGGTGACGATCATCCGTTGCAGCAACTTATCCAGTCGACATTCCCAACCACTGGAATCATCTACTCGTCTCAACATTTCATGTCGGAAACAAAAGATATAAAACAATGCTTGGGCTGTGGAATAAAACAATCGGAATCGACCCATGCCACCTGACTCGCCATCGACTTCACACTCTCGCTGGTCGATATACTCTTGCAACCAGTTTCTTAGTAAATGCACAACATGGACAACATTATCTCGAGTCAAACCCTTGGCTCGCGCAACAAATGATGATACATATTGCATGGCCTTTTGTCGCCGTTCCAATGGTTCCTTGTGTTCAAATGCAGTTCGTACCATCGACGCCAGAAACGCATCAAGCAACTTTGGGTGGGCATGACAGACACGGAACATGATATACTGAACAGACCGCGTTCGATGTGTTGGAAGGATATACTGCTTGAATAAATCCAATAGCATATAGAACATTGGGATTGCATCTTCAGATTCCACCGTACTGTGAGTAATTCTGGTATCCAAATGAGTCAACATCCGGTTCATGATCATATCAAGCTTTTGCCGCACTGCAGCAAGGTTCTTGGTTACATCCGGTTGCATTTCAAATTCAGACACTTCTTCACCTTCAACATCATCATCGCTATCACTATCACTGTTATCTAAATCACTTTCGTCATCACATTCATCGCCGTCCACCATCGCCACTTCCTCTGTTTCACTTTCATCCTCATCATCGTCAGATTCATCTTCCGAATCGGCATCCAATTCATCCAATTCCTCATCCAACTCCACATCCAACTGCACAGTTCGTTCAATAATCAACCCCCATATACTTCTCTGCAACTCTGGACAATATTCCGCAGCAATCAACAAATTGTCAACATATCTGACCAAATGTCTTGCCGAGTCGCTCTTATGGGGATAATTCGAAACGAATATATGCTGTAATGTGCTGGTACTCGTTGGAATGATATGCAAAATGTATTCCAACAAGGAATGATGCGGTTTGGTATCTCGAATGGTGAACTCTCCAATCACCTTTTTGGCAACTTGAGTCCACCATCGGGGAATACTAGATACCAAAACCGTCAAGAATCGGATATATGCAGAAATAAAGTTAGAGTCTCGAGTAGACCATTTCAGCTTCAAAATCGCTGAAACAAGTCCTTGAGCTTGATGTGAATCCAGCCGGCTGATTTCACTAGTTAATGCTTTCAAAACATGTCCTATCTGTGAACTCGACATGGCTTCGCTTGATGAGCTTGGAAGTTCCAATCTTGCAACTAACATATTGAACGCCTCTGGGTCTTGATTATTCTCCAGTTGCTCCAAAGCGTCATGGACATTTGCTTTGGTAACGGATTCCTCAAAAACCCTATCAACAGCATCCTCCTTTGGCTCTTTATCTGGAAGAACAATGCTTACACGTTGATGTTTTGTGCTTCTTGGAGCATCTTCATCCTCTTGTCGTTTGCGTTTCATGCTTGATTTCTTCATGCCTGAATTCGACATAGCGTTTGTAGTTGCGGTACGACTTGCCAGCATTGCAACAGGCATATTAGTTTTATGATCCGACAAATGAATTGGTTTTTCAATCTTTTCGTTTCTTGTGCTTTCGCCCCGCCCTTCTAAAAAGACAACAGGGGTGTGTGTATTACAAATATACTAGTATGAGTAGGGCAGTATGAAATAAATGGTTTTTTTAAAGCAAAAAAGCGGGAATTAAAGAGAAATCGTCCGCACAAAATGAAATTTTTCTATTTGTTTCTCAAAAGGAAATAATGGTGAATTTGATGATGAAAAAGGTGAAGAAAGGAAAGAAAAAAAAAAAAAAAAAGTTTTCGAAATTTTTTTTGTTTCGCACCAATGCAGCATGGCGTGGCGTGACGCGCGCGTTGGGATTGACATCGTCACGTGATTTGTATGTTGCCTGAGTAACTTTTGTGCGGCGGGTGATTCACAATCTGTCATAGTTTAAATTGTTGGCTGGTATTTGTCTAGATAAGTTGAGTGGAAATTTCGTTTTAGAGTTTGAAAGGCGAGGGTTGTGATGGGAAAATCAAGAGGTCTTCTCTGTTTATTCATTCCGTCACGCCGCAAGTTATGCGGCAATGTCTTTATTATGCCTACTTATGTCTATGGAATAGCCTTCTTGTTCTTAACCTTGCCCTAGCCATTAGATGATTTGGAGCGGTTATTTTTGGAATATGTGTTGCAGCAGTGGCAAGCGCCACAGACGGGCTATAATCCTCGCGATGGTGGTGGTGGTAGTGATTCTCGTCGTTGATACGCCCCTTATTGAGCGATACGACCCTTAATGGCAGTGGTGATGGCGGTATGCGGACATCAAACAGCAAATTTTTCGGCACAATTGGGGTAGTTCTCTTGCGTTCTTTTTCATCCTCTACTGCCACCTGTACAATGATTTTGGCTGTTTCCTGGCCATATTGGTACAGTATATATCCAACAGTGGCAATGCTAACAGCTGCACAAATATAAAGAAGGCATCTCATAACGGTATAAGCACAGGAGTTTAAAAAACGCGATGACGGGAATGTAGCGGTATATAGGATATGTAGAGATGTCATGTAGACCAACCCCTTGAGAACCATGGATAGGACCCGCTGTCGCTTCAGTTCCGAGTACACTTTGACGCCGGCAACCGCCATGGCTACACTCAACATTACACAGAATATCCCATGTACTCTAGACTTTTTGAAATATTCACCATAAAATACGAGTAATACCGACCACACTGTAAGATGTGTGTAGGCCAACTGCTGAATATTTACCATAGGTCGACAGCTTTGGGTGGTGATGACGATGATGGATGGGAGGGTTTTTTGAAAGAGGACAATAAAAATATTTTAAAAACCCGAAGAAAAAAGAAAAACTAAAAACAATATTAACTCCAACTTTAGACTTCACCTCGTCGAGATTCCGAGATGTGTTCAACAGTCCGTTCTTCAATCTCCTGCGCCTTGACATCTTCCGGTGCCGCTTCAATATCATGAATTCGCCTACCGATACCAGTACATTCGTAGCTGGCAAATTTCAACGTTCCTACTCTAGCTTCAAACATTTCATCCAATTCCTCCAGTGACCGATTCTTTAATTCTGGGAAGAAAAATACTGTCCAAATCACAACCCCCACGCTCAATGATCCGTAGATAAACCCTACTTTTCCGCCAAGCGCCGCGTACGGCTTGTTTAGTAAATATGGTGCAGTGAATGAAGTCAAAAACGTACAAACAACTGAAAGAGATGCGGATAGCAATACTGTCTTTTCCCGCAGTCTATTTGCAGGCACTTCACCCATCACAACATATGCCAATGGCGCCCAAGAGAACGAGAACGATTTCGAGTACATTGCAAGCGCCGCGATCAATGCGTTTTGCTCTGCATGGTTAAGCATTTGTTTATCAGACTTGACACCCAGACCGCCCAATAAGAATAGCCATACGCTCATGAGTAGCCCACCAAGAATCAGAATTGGCCGCCGTCCAAAAGTGTCGATAATTAAACTTACCAGAGCCAACACAAGCAAATTTGTCGTACTTGTGATGACATTGAGAATAAAAGGCGATGGATTGGTCACTTTTTGTTGTTGTAAAAACACAGTTCCGTATTGTCCAACAAAAGCTTGTCCAGTTAACTGTTGTGAGCACATGGCGCCAATCGCAATCATTGTTCGTCGACCATTTGAACCTTTGAACAGGTCTTTCCATGCCGTGTGCTGGTCAGTGGACAAGTCGGCCTCCAAGATCAAGTCAAGTTCGTAGTTCAAGGTTTCTGTACCTGTAGTCTTTGGTCTTAGGAATCGGAGAGCGGCAAGGGCTTCTTCCCGGCGTCCCTGCCAGATCAGCCAACGTGGAGATTCTGGTACAAACGTGTAACCAGCCAACAATACTACAGGAACAATCGCTTGAATAGCAGTCGGAAGGATCCAAGACACTTTCCCGGCTGTATTTGCTAATCCATAAGTAAGACAAGCACCAAGAACACCACCAACACCGTTCCACAATTGCAAAGTCGCGACAATACCACCTCGAAGTTCTGCGGGGGCAGTCTCCGACTGGTACGTTGGAACCACTGAAATGATGATACCGGTTGTGAGGTAATTCAGCACTCGGCCAGCTGTATACTGCGCTGCAGATTTTGCCGTACATTGAAGAATAGTTCCAATGAGACCTATCACTGCAATTACCAACACCGCAGATTTTCGGCCGTATCGCTTCATCATCGGCCCAGTTGTCAAGGTACCGACAAGTTTACCGGCAAATGGTAGTGAGTTCATCAACGAACTGAGATACGCTGGGATAACATAAAGTTCCAGGTCCGCGTCGTATTCACCAAACTC
Organism: Blastobotrys apis; assembly: GCA_030557665.1. Taxonomy (NCBI): domain Eukaryota; kingdom Fungi; phylum Ascomycota; class Dipodascomycetes; order Dipodascales; family Trichomonascaceae; genus Blastobotrys; species Blastobotrys apis. The sequence goes on from JAKTPN010000354.1 coordinate 281,809, forward strand.
TTTGGCAAAACTTTGCATCGCTAACACAGATCCAAAAAAGTTTGTATCATAACCAAAGTTAAATGATGCCAGCGACATGTAAAGAACCGTGAACACCAACGGCTTGGTGAAAAGGTTTCGCCGTTCCCATAGTTTCCAATCTGTCAGTTTCATTGTTAACAGCAACTTGTTTGGAGATGTATTAAATTTTTCTTCAACGACGATCCTTAGGTCTTTATATAGTTCTGAATCGGAATTTATATGCTCCACCTTTTCTTTTCGAGGCCGCTATGTATATGTCCAAGGGCCTATAAGGTGCAGCATGCATATGGATGACCAACTTTTTTAGATTGCAAGCGGAAGCTGGGAATGATGTTTTACCCCGCATAATCACGCTTGTGTGCGGCGTGACAATCGAAAGTCCAGATCACCCGGAAAGATGATAGGTCCTTGGCGGGTCTACGTGCGGTTGATAATGCACAATATGGGAAAGAGGATGAAACACCATCCCATCCAAATGGCAACTATCGACACGTATGTACGCACCTTCCGATTAGGTGATTTGGGACAGGAATTGGCACACAAAAGGTGGGAGGCAGACCCCACTGCGGCTGTCATCCGCAATGGACGGCGAGATCCGCTTTAGCACCCCCCGATCCCCCGCCATTTATATACAACACCTTTCCCCTGTGACATTTCGCAATTTATAATATCCAAGTGTGAGAGAGAGAAAGAGAAAGAAACAAAAATAATAAAATAAAAAAAAGGATGGCAAATAAACAACCAAATTTCTTGGTTATCGTTGCTGATGATTTGGGATATAGTGACATTTCCTGTTTTGGCAGTGAAATCAAGACTCCAAATATCGATTCTGTTGCAAATGAAGGGACAAAGTTTACAGATTTCCATACCGCAGCGGCGTGTAGTCCAACCCGATCCATGTTGATGAGCGGGACAGACCACCACCTTACTGGTTTGGGCCAGTTGATTGAGTTTGTGAGATATTCTCCAGCTCATCAAGGCAAACCGGGTCATGAAGGCTTTCTCTCAGAAAAAGTGGCTACTTTACCAGAGGTTTTGCGTGAGTCCGGGTATCATACAGCTATGGCTGGCAAATGGCATCTGGGGTTGACTCCAGAGACTGCGCCAGGCGCTCGTGGCTTTGACAAGTCTTTTTCATTCTTGCCAGGGTGTGGTAATCACTACGCATGGGAACCGCATTTGAAGGATCAAAAGGATCTTCCTAAGGCGCTCGAGACTGCAATGGCGGCGCTACATATTGAAGGAGACCGATACGTGATGAATGACGAATTGCCAGAAGATTTCTATTCCTCTGATTTTTACGGTGATAAATTGGTCGAATATTTGCAGGAAAGGCCAAAGGAAAAGCCATTTTTTGCATATCTGCCCTTCTCCGCCCCGCATTGGCCATTGCAAGCCCCAGAGGAAAGTATGAAAAAGTACCGAGGGGTTTATGATGATGGCCCAGAAAAGCTTCGAGAAAGAAGACTCCAAGGTCTCATCGACAAGGGTCTTTTGGATCCATCTGCCAAGGCGCACCCTGTAATGAATACAGGGGTGAAAGAATGGGAGGAGATGACCGATGACCAACGAGCCAAGAGTTCCCGAAGTATGGAAGCATATGCAGGTATGGTAGATCGAATTGACTACAATGTTGGGAAGGTGATTGAAGAATTGAAGAAACAAGGGGAATATGAGAATACAGTGATCTTGTTCATGTCGGATAATGGAGCGGAAGGTGCATCTTATGAAGCATTGCCAATTTCCACAATCAACGGTGACCTTCTCACCCATATTGAAAAATATTATGATAACTCGTTGGATAATATTGGACGTAAGGACAGTTTTGTCTGGTATGGGTGCTTATGGGCTCAAGCAGCGACTGCTCCATCACGACTATTCAAAATGTACTCCACCGAAGGAGGGTGCCGTGTTCCATTTGTCTTTAAAACTGCCTCTTCCAAACCAAGGGAAGAGATTTGCACAGAGTTCTGCACCGTCATGGACCTAATGCCAACGTTTTTGGAGATGGCTAATGTTCCAAAGCCTGGCAAAGTATTCCGAGGACGTGAAGTGCTGAGCATGCGTGGCGAATCTTGGCAATCGTATCTCACTGGAAAGAAGGATAGAATTCATAAGGAAGACCACATCACTGGATGGGAGTTGGTTGGCCAAGCAGCATTGCGAAAAGGTGACTGGAAGGTCAACTTTGTGTTGTCTCCTGGGCCTGGAATATGGCAGCTGTATGACTTGTCTAAAGACCCTGGTGAGGTCGAGGATCTGGGTGAGAAGTATCCAGAAAAGTTGGAAGAGTTGGTCCAGCATTGGAAGGATTATGCCCATGAATCAAACGTTGTGGGGCTCCAGCCGCAATTCGGCGAAATTATGGTTGAAGATGGCATGGATGATCCAACCCGGTGGATGAAGTATGATACTAGTTGGCATATCACTCGACGGCTGAATGAAGAGGCTGCAGCCGTGAAATAGACAACTAGCTGTAATCGTAGTGGAATAGGTTGCCCAGAAACTCTATATTTAGCTGTGCGGCTCAGCGCCGCAGTATATACAAATATTAAACGATAGTGGAAAAGAATTGATAGTTTAATATACACTTTAAATCGCGGGAATTGACCCTGTTTAAATACATACATAGTTCTTCAGGACGCCCCGGCAACCATATTGCCAAAGAATGTAATTAATCCCGCTAATGGTTTGATGTGCCGATCGTGGTTCCAAACTAGTGTATTTAGTCAGAGGACAGCTAGGACGTGAAAATAGTCCAGGTTAAGCGCCTCTAGGTAACCGGGACTAAGCACTTCGGTAATAGCCCTAGTGCCTGTGCGGCGCATGCCCTGCTGATCGTCCAAAGAATACAAACATCCAATACGCTAGCACGATCGACTGACTTGCCGATCCATGAACCTTGTCAGGGTTAGTGAAATTATCAATAAAGACTTGGTATTATTAAAATAAAAGTTATAAATAAGCAAAACATGACTCCTGTGAAATATCCTCGGCTCATATGCAATAGACTGGCTTACAATGGGTTTTTGTGAACCGTTGTCATGGCGGTGAATTTAACAGCAACAAGTACAGCTGCCAACACAATCACTAGCGACATGAGTTCATTTTCCGGGCTCCATACAGACAACCCAATCAACCCAGCAACCAAAGCAATCATAAGCGGATGCGGAGTGAATATCGTAGATGCCGCAGCATCTGGAACAGCTCCCGGTGACGAATCTTGAGGTTTTGATTTAGTAGCAGCTGCAGGCGATGGGTCGGATTCAATCGACGATGAGGACGACGATGAGGATCGTCGAAACATCGAAAAGTTGACTGCTTTTTTGGGTTCCGATGATGCTGATCCTGTCTTCTTTTTCGGTTTAACCATCTTTCTCATGCGAGATATACTGTGCTTGTACACAGTGTCATCTGGTAGTTTAAACGCCATAGTCTTAGATTTTTGGAACAAGACAGTAGATGGGTCTTATATAAAGGAAATAGCAACTATACAAACACTCACCGCAAATCCTAAAAAAAGGTCTTTTTGGTACCTACCTCCTTGTCTTTATGATGCATACAGAGAGACCTGCCACCTTGACCCAGTACCGTGGTACCATACAAAAAGTCTTTGTCGGGTCTTTCGGCTACCAACCTTTGTCTTAACGGTATAGCGGTACAGCGTCAATAACACATCACCGATCTAAGCCACACCATTCCACGCTCCACTCTTTCACATTAACATGATTCTCGTGATATTCTAACAGTTTTTAAAACATATATATATTTTCCGAAATAAACTCTTTAAACATCAAGTTTCATCTTTTAAAACCTATGCTTTCAATCACATTCGTGTTGAATCCCCAACGCAAACGGCGCGCAACGATTGCTCCCCGCCTCGCCGTTACCCACCACAAACCACAAGCACTCTCCTTCCTCCTCCATCAACTCCAAAAAAAACCGTTTTTTTTTTTTTTTTTTTTTTTTTGTGTATAATAGACAACAAAAAAACAAACTCATGCAATACGTGGGACGTGCTATAGGGTCGGTCTCGAAAACGTGGAACTCCATCAACCCGGCAACGCTATCCGGAGCTATTGATGTGATTGTAGTTGAGCAAAAAAATGGTGACTTGAGCTGTTCTCCGTTCCATGTTCGTTTCGGCAAGTTTTCACTGTTAAGACCATCCCAGAAAAAAGTAGATTTCAGTGTAAATGGCGAAAAGACTGAATTGCCAATGAAACTGGGTGAAGGTGGTGAAGCGTTTTTCGTGTTTGAAACAGGCAATAGAGTACCAAAAGATTTGCTGACTTCACCAGTTGTTTCGCCAGAATCGTCACCAGAGAATTCTCCCGGAACACCACCCGATACATCTCCACAGTTACAAGAACCAGAGTTTTTGGATCTTAGTCGTAGTCGGTCTGACTCACCAGAGCTGATGGAAGAAGATGAAGAAGACGATATTTATGAAGAAAAGGATTGGACAAACTCATCACCAACGTTGGTTCGGTCGGATAGTCCGTCACTTTCGTCACTAACTAGAGAACAGGCAGTTGATAGGGTGAGGCATATCACTCGACGCTTGATTGATGTGAATATTCCATCGAAGATTACAGATAATGGAGATATTGTGTTGGATATGACGGGGTATAAATCTGGAGATGCTGATTTCAAACAAAGTGAACAAGCAGTAAGAAGGATCCTGGCAGAAGAGTTTGGTGAAGAGTTCGAAAGTGTTGGACAAGATGACGAAGGCAATTTACGCATTTTTAGTAGAGAGGATTCTTTGGGTTATTCATCTGATGATGGAGAATCTGTTACCAGTGAACCATCGTCAGAATACCAAGAAGGTACTAGTTATCATGCAAAAACGCTAAGATTGACGTCAGATCAATTGAAATCATTGAAGTTGCGACCAGGAGCTAATAACATTGAATTCAGTGTGAATGGCGGTCGAGCGATTTGTTCAGCAAGAATGTTCTACTGGACATTTGATTCTCCGATTGTGATATCCGATATCGATGGTACGATTACCAAGAGTGATGCATTGGGCCATGTATTGACCATGCTGGGAAGAGATTGGACGCACTTGGGGGTGGGTAAACTGTTTACTGATATTGCCAATAATGGGTATAATATCATGTATTTGACGGCACGATCTGTGGGTCAAGCAGATTCCACTCGATATTATTTAAAAGGTATTGATCAAAATGGGTACAAGTTACCTGATGGCCCGGTTATTTTGAGCCCTGATCGTACCATGGCAGCATTGAGACGTGAAGTGATTATGAGAAAACCTGAAGTGTTTAAGATGGCATGTTTGAGGGATATCCAAAGTTTATTTGGTGACCGGGAAGACGGTACGCCGTTTTATGCAGGATTTGGTAACCGAATTACTGATGCATTATCATATCGGTCTGTTGGAGTGCCTTCGTCCAAGATTTTTACTATTAATTCGAACTCTGATGTTCATATGGAGTTGTTGGAACTTGCAGGGTACAAGAGTTCATATATCCATATTGCAGATTTGGTAGATCATTTTTTCCCGCCGATTTTGGATTCAAACAAGGCGGAAGAGAATTACACAGATGTTAATTATTGGAGAGAACCAGTTGCAGATGTCAGTGATTTGGAAAGTTTAGATGTGCACGAAACGGATACTGCAGCCGCTCCAAGTGAGCTGCATAAAGATGATCGGTTTATTGCAGATAGGGATGATGAAGACGAAGAGGAGGATGATGATGAGGATGAAGATGAAGATGTCGAAGACGACGACGATTACGATGGTTATGAAGAGGATTTAGATAAAGCAACGTAAAAAAAACAAACCAAAAAAGCGACTCGTATATATTAAAAAAAAACCCAAAACGTTTAAAAGCTAAAAAGATATTCGAGATATTCCGTTTTGGGAAATATCAGATTCTCTTCGCCCAATCAGGTTCTTGCCACCGGTCGGACCGACTCGGATAACAAGAAAAAAATTAATCAGAAACCGCGCGCGGCCTCAAGTCAAGTCCCCTTGCCCTTTAACTCCCCCATAATACCACCATATTTACTTAATAATCCTTGTTGCTTTCCCTGTTTTCCCTACTTTTTCTTCCTAAAAAAAACATGAAAAAGACGGTGAGGTTTGCAGAGCCGGCAACTAAAGCGGACGAGATGGAGGAGAAGGTTGTGATCATGATTCAAGGGATGACCTGTGGATCATGTGTAGGGGCGGTGACAAGTGGATTAGAATCGTTACCTGGTGTTACTAGTGTAGCAGTTTCTTTGGTAACTGAAAGAGCCATGGTGGTCTATAACCCAGGACTGGTCAATGTAACAGAAATCACAGAAAGAATAGAAGACTGTGGGTTTGACATTGGCGGGGTAGAACAAGAACAAGAACAGCAAGAGAAAACGATAAAGATCAAGATCTATGGCATGACATGCTCGGCTTGTACAGGTAGCGTTGAAAATGGTCTACGTGCCGTTGACGGAGTTACCAGTGCGTTAGTTGCATTGGCAACTGAAGAGGCAACTGTAACGTTCGATTCGAATAAAGTTGGTGCTAGAGATTTGGTGGACGCGGTGGAAGAGTGTGGGTTTGATGCAATGCTGGCGGCAAGTGCGGATAACACTACACAAATAGAAGCATTGTCAAGGGTGAAGGAAATTCAAGAGCATAGAAGAGCATTTATAAAGTGCTTAATGTTTGCCATTCCTGTAACGATATTGACAATGTTGGTGCCGGATTTGTTGCCATTTTTGAGCTTTCTCAAGGTGAGAATCGCCCCTGGATTGTATCTGGATGATTTGATTAATTTTGGTTTAACGATACCAGTTCAATTTGGAGTAGGAGCCAGGTTTTATAAAAGTGCTTGGAAGGCAATACAGCATCGGTCGCCTACAATGGATGTATTGGTGTGCATGTCAACAAGTTGTGCATTCTTTTTCTCTTGCATTTCAGTTATCAGTGCTGTACTTACCGGATTTGACGGAAGGCCATCAACTTTATGGGATACAGCATCAATGCTGGTGACTTTTGTAATGCTGGGCAAGTATCTGGAGAATAAAGCAAAGGGACAAACTTCAGTAGCATTGTCTCGATTAATCTCATTGGTGCCATCTACAGCAACTATTTACGGAAATGTACAGGGGTACACTAACAAGACTGACATGAGTGAAAAGACTATCTCTACAGATTTGTTGCAAACTGATGATGTAGTGATTCTTAGACCAGGTGAAAAGGTTCCAGCAGATGGCGAGATTATTTCGGGAAGCTCATACCTCTCTGAATCTTTAATCACTGGAGAGTCTTATCCAGTTACAAAAAACCCAGGCGATACGGTTATCGGTGGAAGTGTTAATGGTCCTGGTAAATTAGATTTTAAAGTTACTCGAATTGGGGAGGATACCAAGCTATCACATATTGTGCGGCTTGTCCAGGATGCACAGACGTCCAGAGCACCAGTACAACGATATGCGGATTTTCTTGCATCGTATTTCGTTCCTACTGTTATTGTATTAGGCGTGGGGACTTTTGCATTGTGGATGATCGTGGCTCATGTAATGCATAATCCTCCTACTGTGTTTAACCAAGGAGAAGGCCCATTCATGGTTTGTTTGAGGCTTTGTATTTCTGTGATTGTGGTTGCTTGTCCATGTGCATTAGGATTGGCAACTCCAACTGCTGTAATGGTAGGCACCGGCGTCGGTGCGGAGAATGGGATTTTGATTAAAGGCGGTGCGATTCTCGAAACTGCAAATTCTGTCGATACAGTGTTGTTTGATAAGACCGGGACATTAACCGTAGGGACAATGGTTGTTACAAGGTCAGATATTGCCGGCTGGGATAATCTCTGGTGGAGGTTACTAGGGGCCCTGGAAAGTGGCAGTGAACACCCAGTGGCTCAATCTATTGTTACGAAAGCACATGATTTGGTTGGGGAGTTTGGAGTGGATATCACCAACTTTGAAGTCAGAGTTGGCAGTGGTGTTAGTGCAGATGCGGAATATAACGGTGAAAAGTACCATATTGTGACTGGTAATACCGAAATGTTTGATTCAGTAGGGATCAGCTATCCAGAGAGTATTCGGTCTGTTTTGACTAGCGGTGAGACGGTAATCATGGTTGGCATCAACAAGGAATATGCTGGATGGATTGCAATGTCGGACGCTGTACGTGAAGAAGCAGCATCAGCAGTTTCATCATTGAAAAAACTAGGTGTTTCGGTTGGAATGGTTACTGGCGATCATGTTAATGTGGCTCTAAGGGTCGGCCGAGACGTTGGAATCGATCAAGATATGATTTGGGCTGGAGTGCCACCAGCTGGCAAAATTGATCTGATTGAGCAACTACAAGACAGAAACCAAATAGTGGCAATGGTTGGAGATGGAATCAACGATTCTCCAGCTCTTGCCTCCGCATCACTAGGCATTGCAATGAGTGGAGCCACCGATGTTGCCATGGAGGCAGCAGATATTGTACTTTTAAAACACGATGGGTTACTTGACGTGGCTGCGGCTTTGCATTTGTCACGTTCAGCCTTTTACCGAATCAAGGTCAATCTTTGTTGGGCTCTGATTTACAATGTAATCATGATTCCATTTGCTATGGGTTTTTTCCTACCGTTTGGAATCATGTTGCATCCAATGGTTGCTGGAGCTGCCATGGCATTTTCTTCGGTTTCGGTAGTGGTTTCCTCATTGTTCTTGCAATGGTGGAGACCCCCAACATGGATGCATAGAGACGATACACAGGAGGAAACTACGTGGGTAGAAAACAACGAATATCAAGCTGTCAGGAGTTATGAATAAGTAACGTGATTAATTTTCTTTAATGTAATACCGAGGATTAATATTGTCTTCTTTCTGTTTTATTTCTTGTAAAACATGTGATGCGGGGAGCTCGGCCTTTCAGATGCTTTCGGCTCGCGCCGGTTGATTTTGGTGATTTTCTATTTAAAAGAGTTAATCCCCCACTAAAAATATACCACTCCATCATCATCATCATCATCAGACAAATCAATAATGGGTGTTTCCGACGATAACTTTCCATCTTCTGCCATTTTCGATACTATTCACTCCACTTTGGAAGCCGATCCAAAGTTGAAGCAACAATCTATCAAAAAGAGTGACGCTTTGGTGGTATTCAAGCTCAAGAACAAGCAAGGAAAGGTTCAATCATGGTATCTCGATCTTAAGAAAGATGGTGCTGTTGGTAAAGGCGACCCAGCTACCAAACCAGATGTTACTTTGTCATTGTCCGATGACCACTTCGGTCAACTGGCTTCTGGTAAGGCTAACGCTCAAAAGTTGTTCATGTCTGGTCGTTTGAAGTTGAGCGGCAACATGCTCAAGGCCACTACTTTGGATTCCGTATTGAGCAGTGCCCGACCAAAGAGCAAGTTGTAAATTGTAATGAATGATTAATATTTTTTTGCTATAAATCCATAGGAATGGTATTCCTTTTTTTTTTTCTTCCTGTTTTGAGATAAAAACCAACGCATCCTCTATCTTCTTTTTTCCTTCATTCCTCCTCCCAAATACTAAACAAACAAGATACAAAAACCATTAGACAAAATGTTAGCGGCTCCTACGCTTAGCAGCAGCGTTTCGCCAAGGAGACCTGGATCTCCTCAGAATCCATCGAGACACAGCCCTAAAAGTTCGTATTCAAAACGGTCCAGTATGAGTATGAGTATGAGAACATCTTCATCACTCCGAGTGGGAAGAGTGATCGGTACTACTGCAACTTCTCACTCTGGATTCGATGTCAATGGACAATTGATTGCATATACTGCAGGAGCTGGAGCTGTGGTGAAAAATGGTACCAAACAACGATTTTTTTGCACATCTACAAAAGCTGTTCAGTCGATTCAACAAACAGCTGCTACTGCTGTAGCAGTGCCGGCTTGGTTGGCAGAGTATAGCACCCTGAACGCGCCTAGTCCAGTACGCGATTCCAACGGGTATTTGATGAATGCAGACTCTCCAAGCCTGGGGATTAACACAGAGGACTTGTCCAATTTGGCAAATAACGCGAAATCGACCCCTGTCAAGGATAAAATGAAAAGCGCCAGCTGCGTTGCATTGGCCCCCGACGGGACATTGGTAGCTGTGGGGGAAACTGGTCATCAACCCAGAGTATTTATTTATTCAACAGCTGAAGATTCGGCGAATAACTATCCTTTGGCTATTTTATGTGAGCATCGATATGGTATAAAAAATGTTGCATTTTCTCCATGTGGGCGATATTTGGCGACCCTGGGAACTATGAGTGATGGGTTTTTGCACATTTGGCAGTTGAATTTAAAGGATAATGGGGTGCATTTGCATTCGAGTAATCGATGTATTTCAATGGTTCATGATATGAAGTGGTTGAGTTCTGTCGCGGTGGTGACAGTGGGGGTAAGGCATATAAGAGTATGGAAGTTGGAGATAAACCGACCTCAATGGGCTGATACAAAGGCAAATGTCTTAGCTGGAAGAAATTTAGTTTTGGGTGGGTTTTCAAATTGCGTATTTCCGTGTATTGCAGTGCTGAATGGGATTGGAATTGTAGCAACAGACCGAGGGGATATCGCGACGGTGGAGGATGGAGATGAAAAGCCAGTGTTTGTACCAAGGGTTAATACAGGGGTTGATATTTGCGCAATGGACGTGGAAGCAGAAGGACATCAACTATGGATTGCTGGGTCTGAAGTAAGGTCGATTCCGCTGGAAGCGGTGTTAGAAAGTGGACCAATTGGAGTATCGAATGGGAATACTGGGAGAAAATGCCGGTATAGAGCTATTGGATGGAATGGTAAGGCAATTGTTTTGACAAATGAACGGGATATTATGAAGTATGAAGGTGAGAATGAGGTGGTGCTGGAAGGGTCTCATGCTCAAGAACTCAACGGGGTTCGAAAGTATGGAGAGAATTTCATTACTTGGTCGAGTGATGGTGTGGTCCGAGTATGGGATCGAGATGGTGAATGTGTTGGAAAGCATGTGGTTGGGATGGATAGTTTGTCGATTGCATTTATGGATGACAATGTGTTGGTCACTGGGGATAGAAACGGGGTGGTTTGTGTGAATGATGAAAAGTTCAACGCACATTCGTCTTCAGTGGTTGGAATAGATTATTTCAAAGGAGATCATGAAATGTTTGTGACATGTAGTCGCGACCGGACTTTGCAAGTGTTTCGAAAAAATGAAATCTGGGAACTTCACCAGACATTACCTGCGCATAAAGGGATGATCTACAATGCATTTTTTACCACCGATGGTCAACGGATTGTTTCATGTTCAGCAGACCGAACGGTAGCAATTCATAAACTTGTTCAAGACAGTGAGGGCATGGTGTTTATCCCAGAAAAGACAATTTCACTCAAAAACACTCCGTTGGACATGTGTCTTGATCGAGACCGGATCGTGGTGAGCACGGATAAACATGTTTTAATCTATAAATTGTCTGGTGAATATACGTCATGCTACCGTACTATTGATGACAATACCGACGCGGTTAACCTTGGAGTTATTGCCCTGGGTAATGGGTACCTTGCAGGAGTTGGGCCAGATAAAGGGATTCGAGTGTATGAGCATTCAACTGGAGCGTTTATTGGCACGGAATGGGGTCATTCTGAGGGGATTTCTGGTATTGAATTCCTTGGTAACCGGATCGTCAGCAGTGGGTATGATGGATGTGTGTTTATTTGGAATGTCGGCGATGCTGCCTCAGCGACTGCGGCGGCAGAATCATCACCAGCGGCGGCGGCAGCAGCTGCAGCAGCGACAGTGGTTACTATGGATACTCCGACTCCGAAGCGGGTGTCGCCTACACGAAAGATATTATCCAAACAGGAGCTGGCAAAGTATACAATGAAGAGTAGCCCCTCACCTGCTGCACGCAAAGCATCGACATTGAGACGTAAGAGTCTACAACCATCGAAAAGCATGAGTGAATTGAAAGCTTCGGCTGCTGCTTCCAACAAGCAGCCTTCATCACCCACGTTATCAACTCCACCTCCACTACCGGAACGCAAGGTTGAAGATGAATTGGCGACTAGCTTGTCTCAGTTTAGAGAATTGTATAAACGTGGGTCGACAATTCCATCGTCGTCGACGAAATTGGAGAAGCTAAAGACCGAACTGCGGCTCACCTGTGCATTACTCGACTGCAAGCCGTCGTCGCCGTCGCCACCACCACAACCATTGCACAGTAGTAACAAAATGGATGAACTTTTGGAGACCTTTGGAGATCGATTGGTAGCCATGGTCGAAGAAAAGCTAAAGACTTAGAGAAAAAAAAAAAAAAATTTGAAATAAAACGCTATGTACACTAATTTTGCTTAATTTATTTTTTCGGCTTAGGAGTCCATCCTTGAGGCTCGAATTCAGACGGGATCCTTCCAGCTTCCGCATCGGGACGAGGTTCGAATTCTTTCTTCAACGGAACACTTTTCCATCTCTGGTCTGCTTGTCTGATCAATCCTTTCAATGCATCTTGTCGTTGTTGGTCATTAAACAACTCTTCCAACGATGGAGAACTGGGTCGATTATGCCTCAACCACTGTACCCATTGTGCTGATCCTTCAGTTAGCTAATTTCTCTCTACTGGCGATAAACATACGCGGAACTTTGTAATCAGCATACGACTTTTCAACTCGATATTCCACAATCCGTCTCATTCTCGCTGGATCGTTATAATTCTGGAATTCCCAAAACGTATTCCCGTCAAGGTCATATCCAACAAACCACTTTTTCCTGAACGGTACATTTTTACTGGATCTCCATTTATAATACATTTGCATCGTTGGCGAGACTTTACCGCTGAGGAACCGTCCTGGATCGGTCATCTTTTCTCTTCTTCTTGCGCTTTGGGCCGGTGGCGTTTAATTATTGTCGTCGAGTTGTTGGGAGATTTCTTCACACAAACATGATCCATGACCGTATGTTTGTTTGTGCAAAGACGACCAAAAGGGGCTAACCCACACAATAGAATAACGACTATGACGACGTTTTAAACCAAGTAGCCCCCCAGCCCATTCAACTCATAGACGAAAGTGAAGATGTGTCTTCTTCAACTGACAGAATATGGGCCAAGGACGTGCACATTGACGACCACCAAATCATCCAAGGTTCGTCAAAAGCTGGGGCTTACGTGGTATATCTTGTCCGAATTGAAACACATGTCGGAGACACTATCAGAATAAACCGAAGGTATTCCGAGTTTGATCGGCTGCGCCAAATCCTTATTAATCGATTTCCTTCTCGTATCAATGAAATTCCAACGCTACCACCAAAGACTCTTGTATCACGATTCAGAATTTCCTTTTTAAAACATCGACAAGCAAAATTGCAATATTTTCTATTATGTATCTTACTTAATCCAGTCTTTTCTGGATGCAATGATGTAACACGGTTTGTAATTGATTGATTAGATAAACAAAACAAAATGAATGACACACACACCAAAAAGAGAGTCTGGACTCCTATTCCTCGGCTGCTTAGACATTTCTAAGCACACGGTTTTCACTGACAAACCGATGTCGGCCTTGTCCGCGCATAGATCACGTGACTTTGCACACGTTCTAGACCGCTCCGAAGTCAAATTTCGATTTCCAATTCCACACCTGCTTATTTATTTCTTTCTTCTTCTACTCTTAATTTTTCCTTTATATATAAAAGCAAAAGTGTTTTCACGATTTAGATTTCTCCCCAGAACAACCTGCTTGGTTTCTTCATCTTTTCTTGTCTCACAATACAAACCTACTACAACTACTACAACTACCAGAGCAATATCTACAATGGGAAGTCATAACAGAGTCGTCATTATTGGATCTGGGCCTGCTGCTCACACTGCAGCCATTTATCTTGCCCGTGCCGAAATCAAACCAACCTTATACGAAGGTATGCTTGCCAATGGTATCGCTGCGGGTGGCCAATTGACTACCACTACTGATGTCGAGAACTTTCCTGGGTTTCCAAATGGTGTCTTGGGGTCAGATTTGATGGAAAATATGCGAAAACAATCTGAAAACTTCGGTACTGAGATTATCACTGAAACTATTTCAAAAGTTGACTTGAGCCAACGTCCGTTTAAATACTGGTTGGAATTCCAAGAAGATCAAGAACCAAATACTACTGATAGTATCATCTTGGCTACTGGTGCCTCTGCCAAGCGACTGAACTTGCCAGGTGAAGATACTTACTGGCAACAAGGTATTTCTGCATGTGCTGTTTGTGATGGTGCTGTTCCAATCTTTAGAAACAAGCCTTTGGTCGTTGTTGGTGGTGGTGATTCTGCTGCTGAAGAAGCATTGTTTTTGACCAAGTATGGATCCAAGGTTTATGTCGTGGTTCGAAAAGATAAATTGCGAGCTTCTGCTCTCATGGCAAAGCGGTTGATTGCTCATCCAAAGACTGAAATTATTTACAACACTGTTACAAAAGAAGCCAAGGGTGATGGCAAGTTTTTGCAAGCTGTGACAGTTGAAGATGTCAATACCAAGGAACAGCGTGATATTGAAGCTAATGGGTTGTTTTATGCAATCGGTCACACTCCAGCTACTGCTATTGTTAAAGACCAAGGTGTTGACTGTGATGACGAAGGGTACGTCAAGACTGTACCAGGTTCTAGTTTGACCAGTGTTACGGGGGTGTTTGCTGCCGGAGATGTTCAAGATAAACGATATCGACAAGCTATTACTTCTGCTGGTAGTGGATGTATGGCTGCATTGGATTGTGAAAAGTTGCTCGCTGAGGAAGAAGTTATTCGAGACGAATAATTTTAAATCAAGAGTAAAATAATAACTCCAACCATGCGAAGTAGACTTTTTTTGTATAGATTAATTAAAAGTAATGAAAAAAAAATCGGATTTTCAAAAAAATATATATGGCACTTGACCCCTTTTTTACCGGTTACATGTTACCTGTTACCTACTACAGTGGTGAGGCTGTAGCGCTGAATTTTTCGACAATTTTTTTTTTTTCCACCGGTTCTGTCCTGAATCACCAACATACCCATACAGCATAGAAAAATCTTTCGCAACAAAACATGGAAAATTTATCTACTGAAGCAGCAGATGTTTATCAACAGATGCAGCAAGCTAAAAGTGATCATGAAGGTGGCGACATTTTCACACAACAAGATCTGGCTACTTTAACCGGGATCAAAGCTGGTAAAGACTTGATGTTGGTGATTCAACAGCTGATGGACCGGCAAATGCTTCAAGCGGTAACCTATGGTGGCGAATTGGCATTCCGGGTCATGTCTGTTGATAGTGCTAGTCGCAAAGGGAAAATGAGTGCTGATGAATTGATGGTTTACAATACAATTGAAGCTACTGGCCGTGAGGGCATTTGGACTAAAAGTATTAAAGATAGAACTGGGTTGCATCAAACGGTTATTACACGATGTGTTAAAGCGTTGGAAAATCGCAAAGATATCAAGGCCATTAAATCTGTCAAGAATCCTACTCGAAAGATTTACATGTTATTTCATTTGTTACCATCTTCGGATGTTACTGGTGGACCATGGTTTACGGATTCTCAGATGGATACTGAATTCATCAACAGTTTGTTGATTATCGTGTGGAAGTTTGTCACTCGGGAGAGTTTCCCATCTGCATTTGAGGATACTGGTAAATCCCAAGAAACTTATCCAGTGACTTATAAAGGGTATCCGACTATCAAGAAGATTCATCAGTTTGTGATGACCAGTGGTGTTGTTAATGAAGGTACTGATCTAGGTGAGACTGATGTGAGAAAACTGTGTGAAGTTTTGGTATATGATGACAAGCTGGAACGGAAGGATGGAGGGTTCACCTACAAATCAACATGGCATTCTGTGGTTGAAGCGGGTGGTGGACCGGAAGAGGCTGATGGAGGTATTGTCGACGCCTTTAGTGAATCTGCATGTGGCCAATGTCCACGATTTGACTTGTGCAAGGATAAAGGTCCTGTTAATCCTGCCGAATGTATATATTACGATGAATGGTTGGATCCAACGGTTACTGATGAACAAGTGATTGAAGCATAACTTTTTTTTTCTTTTAATGAGTATAGTATAAAGAAAGAAAAATAGACGAACTTTTGAAAAAATCTAAGCGACCGCCACAAGGTCTGCCGTCTTGAATTCATAAACCTCCAGATTAACTTATTACAACCTGCGAGAGAAACAATGTAGCTCTGCGTTTGACCGAGGGTGAGACCGAGCACTCAATGGCAATGCCATCACGGGACCATTCAACTAACCGCCCCCATTTTTATTGAATTATAGACTGTTTAGGTTCTCGTGGTGATGTTCCATCGGACTTAGCTGATGCAACTCCATGAAATCTACAACTTGTTGATGGCTTCTTCGCCGCGTAATCGAGGTCAAAAAGGACTTTACGCGCTTGTCTATCCCTTGGAGCAGTATAGCCCTTGGAGTATAGTCAACAATAATAATAAAAAAAATTAACTTAATAAATGAATGAATAAATGTAATAAATTTCAATAAAGCTAAATCATATGAACACACAATAACGTTAAAACACCAAAAACTCGATCCCCGATCCCGGATCCGCCGCACGAGCCGCAAATCAACAGTTCGTTTATCGCTTTCGCATGGCCAACATTTGCTCGTATTCCGCTTCCAACTGTTTAATTTCACCATGGAGCTTCTCAAGATCACCATTGAGTTGGTCTCTGGAGGTGATAAGTGAGGCTTCCCACTGTCTAAATCTCTTTTCTTCCTGCTTGACTTGTTCAGTAAATCGTGCTCGCAATGCATCTTCTTCTTCCTTGTACCGTGGGTTATCCAATTTTCGTTGGCGTGGCTCACCGAATTTACGATGATCCATTTCTTGTGCACGGTAAGCTTCGTAATGCAAGTCTTCAGTAGACAAAATAAGGTCCAACATGTGAGTTCGAACCAGCAGCTGTCTCAACTTGACAAAATCACAATGTTCTTCATTTTCCACTTCTGCAACACCCCAGAGATATTGCCGCCCTCGAACCACTCGTCCATCTGGTGTTTCAATCTCCTTTTCAGATCCAATCACTGAAAATGGCATCACGTCCATAATCTCGGATACTGGATCTGATCCATTGACAACTTCAGATTGATCAATGCTTGGCTTATAAACATTAATGCCTTGAGCAGTCAAAATCTGCCGTACCTTGTCCTTGAATGATTCAATTTCTTCTGGTGACAAAGTGTCAGCCTTGGCAATTACTGGAATCACATTCACTCGAGTGCTCAATTTTCTCATTGCTTCAATGTCCAATGGTTTCAAAGAATGTCCGCTTGGTCGGATGAAATACAAACATGCATGGGCTCGCATATCGATCCGATCCTGTCGATTTGGTTGTTGTTCTTGTCGCATATAACTTTCGTGTTGGTCGTCGAGAAAATCCACCACTGGAGCCCATGCTTCGTTATTGTTCACGTTGTCGCCAAATCCTGGAGTATCAATAATGTTCAACCGCAATTTGAATCCTTGTTCTTCCAATTCTGCCTTCGTAACACCAATCTCTACCGTCTTTTGTACTGGAGCTTTATATCGACCAGCATTTTCAAAATAGTTTTTAACTGTGGTGGAAAACAACGTGTTGATAAATGTAGTCTTACCGGTTCCACTTTCACCACACAACATGATGGTAAATGTCGCGCCGCGTTTCGACACGATCTTATGCCGTTGATTTGGCAAATGCGCAAGTCCAATATCGTCAGTCATTTCGGTGCAGTTGGAGAGAATGAAAAAAAAAAAAAAAGGAGAGGGGAGTTTTGTGTCGTGTCATATTTTTATCCCTGTTTTAATTCCCCTTTTACACTTTAGGCAGCGCGTACCTTGTTACCCGGTGGGAGAATCTGCCGCCACGGCAAAAAAACTTCCAAAAAGTGGCGGATATCTAAACACTTGGAATCGACCATTTGGGACACAAGATTTTCGCCATCATACAATGCTTAGACTGGCTCGGTCATGGCGGCTAAGGCCATCGACCCCATTGAAATTAGCAACAAAACCAGTCTTTGGACCGAGTGTTTCGATATGTCAATTGCATACAAGGTCATGGATCATGCAGAAAAAGCAGCCCAAATTTTTCGAGTTTCAATTCGGACCGCAGGATCAGAATAAGAAGAAGAATCAGGATCAGGACCAAAATCCAAATCAAAACCAAAACCAAGGAAAGAATCCGCCACCTCCAGGGTGGGTAAATATCGTCGGAATTACATCGTCTTTATTCCTTACATATGCATTTTTGAAGATTATGGGAGTGGGTGGATTTGATGGTCCAGAGGTTACCTGGGAAGAGTTGCGACGCGATTACTTGGATCGAGGATTGGTTCAACGGATTGTATTAGTGAATAATCAGATGGCTCGAGTGTATCTTACTACAAATACCCAGTCAGCGGGGAATGATGTGGTCCATTATACCGTGGGGACTGCAGATACCTTTGAAAAGAACCTAGATGCGGCACAGCAAGAGCTGGGTATTTCCATCAATGATCGAATTCCCGTCTCTTATACACATGAAGTGGATTATGCAGCAGTTTTTTTGAGTTCATTGCCCATGTTGCTGTTAGTTGGTGGATTGTTCTTTGTAATTAGATCTGCTACCAGCGGTGGCGCCGGTGGCGCTGGTGGGTTCAATATGGGTAAAAGCACTGCCAAATTGTTCAACCAGGAAGCTGACGTCAAGGTCAAATTCAAGGATGTTGCTGGATCTGACGAGGCAAAGCAAGAAATTATGGAATTTGTCGAGTTTTTGAAGAACCCTAAAAAATATGAGAAATTAGGGGCTCGAATTCCTCGAGGTGCAATTTTGTCTGGTCCACCAGGTACCGGTAAGACTTTGATCGCCAAGGCTACTGCTGGTGAAGCTGGTGTTCCATTCTTGTCGGTTTCTGGGTCTGAATTTGTTGAAATGTTGGTCGGTGTAGGTGCCAAGCGAGTTCGAGACTTGTTTGAAAATGCTCGAAAAATGGCCCCAAGTATTGTCTTTGTGGATGAAATTGACGCCATTGGTAAAGCTCGAGGCAAATCTGGTGGCCATGACGAACGTGAATCAACGTTGAACCAACTGTTGGTTGAAATGGACGGGTTTTCAAGTTCAGACCATGTTATTGTCATGGCTGGTACAAATCGATCTGATGTGCTTGATCCAGCATTGCTACGACCAGGTAGATTTGACCGACATATCGTGATGGACAATCCAGATATTTCTGGCCGACGAGCCATTTTCGAAGTTTATTTGAAAAAGATTAAGACTGATGTTGATTTGAACTATCTCAAGGGTCGGCTGGCAGCATTGACTCCAGGGTTTTCTGGTGCTGACGTTTCCAACTGCGTGAATGAAGCCGCGCTGATTGCGGCCAGAGATAACGCTAAAAAGGTGGAAATGGATCACTTTGAACGAGCAATTGAACGGGTTATTGCAGGGTTAGAAAAGAAGACTCGAGTGCTGAATCCACAGGAAAAGAAGACTGTTGCGTATCATGAAGCAGGTCATGCGATTTGCGGGTGGTACTTGAAATTCGCAGATCCATTGTTGAAGGTTTCAATTGTACCAAGAGGTCAGGGCCTTGGGTATGCTCAGTATGTTCCATCAGATGTTCAATTGTTGTCTGAACAGGAGCTTGTTGACCGTATGATCATGACACTTGGTGGACGAACCAGTGAAGAATTACACTTTGACACTGTCACGAGTGGTGCTTCAGATGATTTCAAAAAAGTGTCACAGATTGCAACTAATATGGTAACGAGATGGGGCATGTCCAAGAAGCTTGGATGGTTGAATTTCGAAGAAGATGAGGGACATTATTCCAAGCCGTTTTCTGAAGAAACCGGTACGGTAATTGACCATGAAGTTCGACGGATTGTTCAAGATGCTCATGTGCAATGTACGACATTGTTGAAGAGTAAGATGGACGAAATTGAACTTGTAGCTCAAGAACTTCTCACCAAGGAAGTGTTGACTAGAGATGACATGGTTCGACTGTTGGGCAAGCGAGATCATCCAGAACGAAACCCTGAAGTGGAACAGTATTTTGACAACAATGCACCACCGCCTACTTCTCCTGTTGCCACTGATTAATGTAAATATTAAAACTATAAAAAAAAATTGTACTATTTTGTGATCTATGATATCTTTCAGGTTCATGAAACCTTTTGGGTGCCGATCAGCGATATCGGCAATATGCATGTTTCCACCGGATCGATACCGGCGGCACGTAAGTACGTCTCCAGAATTTGTTTACTGTGGGGGTGATGTGCATGGGGTATTATTAAACGCTAGCCGTAGTTAAAGGACCATTTTCTTTCCAAAATTGTCTCTCTCACAGGTTGTATAATATCAGATTCTGATAATTAAAGGTTCGGACTAATGGGATTTGATATATCTTTTTGATCCTGCCGCATGCGGCGGTCCAGTCTGCCCCGGGTTTTAACGGAAAAATCTAAAATCAAGCCACAACCTCGCTTGGGTAATTCTATAAGAAGATCTAGCCGGTCGGCTAGTTTTCTAAATCACGCTCCGGCAAAATTAATACCATCGCATGCAAAAGAGCGCGTATCGTCTTCCGTCTGCGGTAACGGCATTGAAATTTCCAGGAAGTTCCGATGGAAAATCCCCCTAAAGCTAAGAAAGCATTGTCTACCCCGCACCGGACGGAAGTTCATACCAGTTAGGGTTATAGCCGGTTTGTAGCTATTAGATGGCCTCATAAACAAACTCACGACTTCAATTGGACATATCACATTACTATTACCAGTCAATTATACAACTATACACAGTATAACTCTATAAACCCTGCAGCTTACAGCTTTTAAACTCCTTGTTATTCCTAATTCAAAAACACTCCCTGAAATTTGCAAAACAAAAAGGCAAAAATCCGGCCATCCGATGCGCCGCGCGCCCGATTTTCTCCTAGAGCCCAAAACCACTTCTGACACATCGTTTTTCTCCGGGCCAATCACAATTCATCGCGCATAAATAAGCTCTCTTCTCTCTTCTCCGAATTTTATATCTTTTCATTTATTTCAAACTACGGGTTTTTTTTTCCAATAAAATAATATACAATAATGATCAGAGCTCGAACTATTCAATCTGCTCGTCAATTCACTCCACGGTTGGTGGCTGCTGCGCGGTTGCAGTCCACTTGGGCAAACGTGCCACAAGGACCTCCAGATGCAATCTTGGGTGTTGCTGAGGCATTCAAGAAGGACTCTTTTGAACAAAAAATTTTGCTAGGTGCTGGTGCCTACAGAGACGATGTTGGAAAGCCATACGTCTTGCATTGTGTCAAGAAGGCTGAAAATGAAGTTGTAAACAAGAATATGGACAAGGAATACGCTGCTATCACTGGTATTCCACAATTCGTCAACTCTGCTATTGAATTCGCCTATGGTGCTGGCTCTTCTCCTTTGCTTGAAAAGCGAATCGCCGCTACTCAAACCATCTCCGGTACTGGTGCTTTGCGAGTTGGTGCTGCATTTTTGGAACGATTTGGCAAATCCAAGACTGTCTTGTTGCCAAACCCATCTTGGGCTAACCACGCTGCTGTATTCAAGGATGCTGGTTTGACCCCACAAAAGTACTCTTATTACAACAAGGAAACCATTGGTTTGGACTTTGAAGGCATGGTTCGAGACATTGAAGCTGCTCCAAATGGAACTAACGTTTTGTTGCATGCTTGTGCCCACAACCCAACCGGTGTTGACTTGACTCAAGAGCAATGGCGAACTTTGAGCGAAGTCATCAAGAAGAAGGGTCATTTCGCCTTCTTTGACATGGCTTACCAAGGATTTGCTTCTGGTGATCCAGTCAGGGATTCTTATGCTGTTCGATACTTTGTTGAACAAGGTCACGAAATTGCATTGTGTCAATCTTTTGCGAAGAACATGGGTATGTACGGTGAACGAGTTGGTGCATTCTCTTTGGTTTGTGCATCTGCTGAAGAAAAGGCTCGAGTTGAATCTCAATTGAAGATTGTTATTCGACCATTGTACTCCAATCCACCAATTCACGGTGCTCGAATTGCTGCACAAATCTTGAACGACCCAAAGTTGAAGGAAGAATGGCTTGTAGAAGTCAAGGGTATGGCCGACCGAATGATCAAGATGCGACACTTGTTGAAGGAAAAGTTGGAACAATTGGGTTCCAAGCATGACTGGTCTCATGTCACTTCTCAAATCGGCATGTTCTGTTTCACTGGGTTGTCTCCAGAACAAGTTGACCGACTGTCTAACGAATTCTCTGTCTACGGTACTCGAGATGGTCGAATCTCTATTTCTGGGATCAACTCTGGTAATGTCGACCGACTAGCCGAAGCTATCCACGCTGTTACCAAATAAATTAAAATTGTAGAATGATATAGTTTTCAAACTAAAGATATTATTTTTGTTTGTCAGTCTCAAAAAGAGACCAAGAACCTGCAGGGTTTTTCCGGTCGGGTGACTTTTTTCCATTCCTTTTAAATTCAGTTTGTTTTTTCTTAAGTTGCTCGGGTCCAACCATTTTTTGCTCCTCTCTCCACTTTCCCCACTAAACACTCTAACAATGACTGTTGTATCTACTACTCCATTTGACGGCCAAAAGGCCGGTACTTCAGGATTGAGAAAAAAAGTCAAGGTATTTGAAGAAAAGCATTATGCTGAAAACTTTATTCAATCGATTTTTGAATCAATTCCTCAAGGTTGTCAAGGCGCCACCTTGGTTATCGGTGGTGACGGGCGGTTTTACAACGACGTGGTGATTCAAACCATTGCTCAAATGGCCGCTGCCAATGGCGTTAAAAAGTTAATGGTCGGACGTAATGGGATCCTGTCAACTCCTGCTGCTTCTCATATCATTCGAAAGTACAAGGCTACTGGTGGAATCATCTTGACTGCGTCTCACAACCCAGGTGGACCAGAAAACGATTTTGGTATCAAGTATAACATGGAACACGGTGGACCAGCTCCAGAGACTATTACCAACAAGATCTGGGAAGTATCTAAATCCATCAAGGAATACAAGATTGAGGATATTGGTAAAGTCGATCTGGATAAACTTGGAGTTGCAACTTATAGCAAACTAGAAGTTGAAGTGCTCGACTCTACCAAGGATTATGTTGATATGATGAAGGAAATTTTCGATTTTGATTTGATCAAAAGTTTCTTCAAAGAAAACCCAGATTTCAAAGTTTTGTTTGATGCGATGAACGGTGTCACTGGTCCATATGGTAAAGCGATTTTCTTGCAAGAGCTTGGTCTTGCCCAATCTAGTGTGCAAAACTGCGACCCAAAGCCAGATTTTGGCGGGTTGCATCCAGATCCAAACTTGACATATGCTCAAACTCTTGTTAAAGCAGTTGATGCTCAAAACATTCCATTTGGTGCCGCCTCAGACGGCGACGGTGATCGAAACATGATTTATGGTGCCAAGGCGTTTGTTTCACCAGGTGATTCTGTGGCTATTATCGCACACCATGCGGATTTGATCCCATATTTTGCCAAGAATGGTGTCCATGGTCTTGCTCGATCCATGCCAACTTCTGGTGCTATTGACCGAGTCGCCAAGGCCAAGGGATTGAATTGTTATGAAGTTCCAACTGGATGGAAGTTTTTCTGTGCATTGTTTGATGCCAATAAATTGTCGATCTGTGGTGAAGAATCCTTTGGCACTGGGTCCAACCATATCCGGGAAAAGGACGGTGTATGGGCTATTTGTGCTTGGTTGAATGTTATTGCTGGTGTCAACAAGCAAGATCCGTCCAAGAAGAGTATTGCTCAAATCCAAGCTGATTTCTGGAAGGAATACGGCCGAACGTTTTTCTCTCGATATGATTATGAGGATGTCTCTTCTGACGGCGCAAACAAATTGGTCAATGAATTGCGAGCTCAAGTTGACCAGAAATCGTTTGTTGGTACTAACGTTGCTGATGGGTTGGTTGTTAAAGAGGCTGGCGATTTCAGTTACACTGATCTTGATGGCTCTGTCTCATCTAACCAGGGGTTGTACGTCAAGTTTGAGAACGGCGCGCGGATCGTGGTGCGGCTGTCTGGTACTGGCTCTTCTGGCGCTACTCTTCGGTTGTATATTGAAAAGCACGAGTCGGACCCATCCAAGTATCAAATGGATGCCCAGGATTATCTCAAGGATAATATCGCTTCTACTATCAAGTTTTTGAAGTTCAAGGAATTCGTCGACCGGGAAAAGCCAGATGTGATGACTTAAAAAAAAATTTAACGGGTGTAGTAGTAGTATCTGATTTGTGTGCATATAAATCAATTTAAAGTATTCTTATTTCATTAATTCTTTTCAGCTTTTAGTCGCTATTACCCTACAGCTTGTCATAAATACGTAATGCAGCATTAGTATACCGTTTTTTCAGATCCTTAGCCTTGGCCTTGTCAATCACGCCAAACAGCAACTCCTCTGCGCCGTCAACCCCCAAACGTTCAGTTTCCTCTTTGTACTTTTGAATCGACTCTTTCCATTGCTGAACTGGGAACGATTGTGTCGCATCAGAAGCCAAATCAAATACAATCACGCCGAGGTATTCACGACAACAAGCCAGATACGATTCTGGTTTCCCCATCAGTTCAAACCCTTGCATTCGATTTCGAAAGTCGATGATTGGGTTTTCCTGCGAAATGGTAAATGGCATCCACTTGAAATCCGCCGCGCTGGATGCGGCGTCAGGAGCAGTGTCATTCTTTGGTGCTGCTGTAGTACCGCCAGATAACACTCCTGGTCGTGTAAAGTTGCCTGCAATCAGTGCGTCGATATCAATACCCACAGGGTTTTCATCCTGAATTTCATCTTCATTATTCAACTGCCGTAGCTCCTTTGCGGATAACACCTTTTGAAGATCCAATTCGCGCTCCAAAGCGTTCATCGTATCCATAACGTCGGCGGTTTTTGCAGAAGGAGCGTGAGCATATTCCAGGAATTCCGGTGGAACAGCAGGTAAACTCTCAGTAGTATCATTAACCAAACACCACTTCAGCGCATGTCTGAACCTCGCTCGCGTTGGATTTGGAATCTCACTCGGCTCAGCTTCACCATCACCAAGCATCATATTATCAATCAAATCCCCAAATAACCGGTCCATTTTGGTAGTTGGGATCCGTTCAGGTGCCTGTTCAAAGGTCAAGGGCTTGCCGCTAATAGTTCTTGGACTTTCAAGACTCGGGAACTGAAACGGCCGGACGTCGTCACGTAACGCCAACCGGGTTTGAATCAATAGTGGGTACTTCCCATCCTTGACTACCGGCCATAACACAACGTTATCTTGTGCAGTGCTTTTACCAACAGCATGAATATACCGAGCAAGCATGGCGTGGTTCCCTGCGGTCAGCGCGGTTACCAACGCGGAGAATTTCAATTGTTCGATATTATTCTGAGCCAAGACATAATGAGATTTGCCACAGTAGTACCAAGGCTTCAAGTCGGCCTGGTTTACCAACCCATAAAACTCAATTTGATATGCCGGTGCGTCTTCGTTCGCCTTTGCAATCTCTTCGACAAGATCGTCAACCGCAATCAACGACCGACCCATACGGTACCCAGATACAAGATCGTCTTTGGAAACATCTTCCCATTCTGCTTCATCCTCTTCGTCATCTATAAGTTTGTAGTCGGTGGTACGCACAACCTTGTCGAAACCCCCCTGTGTGGTTTCAATCACAGTCTTGGCAGTAGCATCCTTGGTTGTATCCACCCCGATATAAACACCAACTTCAATCTTCACCGAGTTCTCGGCATCCAAAAGCCCAATCGTTATTTGGGTTTTTTTGGCTACTGATCTAGGGTATTTGATAAATGATTGGCGAATGATTTGTTCAGAAACTGTTGTATACGCCAACAAACTCATTCGACCGCCACCAAGTTTTGCCATCAAATGGTCCAAATTTGCAATATTCTGTTCTCTATTCAACTTTTCTTGTTCATCATTATCATCTTCTTCAACAAACCCGGTAGCGTCTTTAACCAGCTCATAATCGACCATGTATACATCCCATTTCACTGCGGACCCACCACTGGCAACATTGGCGATATCTTTTGCAACACAGTCACTGTTACAAGTTCCATTTGTCAACACCACGACCCTTCGATTCCATGCCCCGGTTTGTTGATTCACCAACCGAGTGGCTTCGGCAATATATGAGATCAATGAACCTCCATCTGTTGTATTACTAGGGGTGAGTTGAACCACCATCTCGTTCAAAGCCTCGACACTAGTTCGTGACATTTCATGAACATAGTTGAATGTTGTCTCTTCCTCGTCTGATCGGAAGGTCATTAGCCCATAGATATCTTGTTTTGTTCCCTTCAATAGCTGCGGAAACTGTTAGAGCGCGCTTAATTTTATATCATGACACTTACATAGTCACAATAATCATCCTGGATATAATGAATCACCCATTCCAAATCTGTAATACTACGTCCATTATGCACCCGTCCCATAGACTCGCCGACATCGACGGCATACAATGTTGCCTTTAAAAAACCCAGTTAATATCGATGGAATTGATTCTCGAACTTACAGTTTTTGACATGTCTTTGGTACAATGGAGAGTTAAATTGAAAAAAGAGTTCGCGATTAACTTTCCCGCTTTCTCTCGCGTGCCTCATAGAAACAACAGAATTGACATGTCACTTGTTTAAAAATGTAGACCATGAAACTCACAGACAGCACTTTCATCGATAAGGGTGTTTGGAATGCATGTAGCTGCAGCTGCCGCTGCAGCTGGATAAACAAGCTCTTGCATGGAAATCGACTGCGGCTCAAAACAACAATGTGCGGCGTACCAAAAAAAAAAAAAAAATATATATATATATATATTCGGCCGAAATGGATTTTATATATATATATATATATATATAGATATCTAAGATTACAACTTATTGTAAACACGTAGTGCCGCGTTAGTATACCGCTTCTTTAAATCATCTCCTGCTTTTTTCATCATCCCAAACAACAAGTCCTCTGCACCTTCAACGCCCAACCGTTCACTTTCTTCTTTATACTTTTGAATGAACTCTCTCCACTGCTGAACTGGTAGCGTCTGGACGGTGTTTGAAGCAAGATCAAAAACAATCACCCCGAGATATTCTCGACACACTGCCAGATACGAATCTGGTCGTCTCATCTGTTCAAACCCTTGGATCCTGTTACGGAAATCCACAATCGGATCCTCCTTTGAGATTGTAGCTGGCATTCTCTCCGAGCCCTGTGACAGAGGAACATCATCGAATGTGGAGGCGGCGGTGCCGACAATTTGCGACTGCTGCGTTTCTATATCTCCACCAGACAAAACCGGAGGTTGTCTGTATTTACCAGCAATCAGCGCGTCAATATCGATATCTGCGGGTTTCTCGTTTTGAGGTTCATCTTTACTGTGCAATTCGCGAAGCTCCTTTGGACTCAACACCTTTTGAATATCCAACTCCCGAGTCAGCTCGTTCATGGTATCCACCGCATCAGCAGTTTTATTATACGGCGCGTGAGAAAATTCCAGAAATTCTGGAGGTACTGGTGGTAACCTATCTGTAACATCGTTCACCAAACACCATTTCAAGCTCTGCTTAGCCCGAGCTTTTGACGGGTTTGGAATAATCCGAGGATCAGCTTGACTATCGTCAAGCATCATGGTATCAATCATATCGCCAAACAATCGATCCGTTTTACGCGAGGGGACACGGTCGGAATAATCCTCTGAATTGACATCTAATGGTTTCCCGCTGACAGTCTGGGGATTTTCCAAGCTAGGAAACTGATACCCCCGGACGTCCTCACGCAATGCCAGCCTTCCTAGCATTAGCACCGGAATCTTATCATCTTTCATCACGGGCCATAACACCACATTATCCTGGACAGTACGCTTCGCTACACCATGAATATATCTCGCGATCATTACATGACCCCCAGAATACAATGCAGTGACCAGTGCAGAAAGTTTTAGCTGGTCGATCGACTCCTGTGCCAACACATAGTCAGACTCACCAGTGACATACCACGGTTTCAGTTGATCTTGAGCCATTAGTCCATAAAGCTCAATCTGATACGGCGGAGCTTCCCCATTTTCACCCGTCGCACTCATTGCGGCTGCTTCCTCGACCACACCATCCACTGGTACAAGTGACTGTCCCAAACGGTACGACTTGACAATATCCTCTCTCGACACATCTTCCCATTCCTCTTCATCTTTCTCCTCATCAACAAGCTTATAATCTGTTGTGCGAGTCACATTGTCAAGGTTTCCCTGTGGCGTCTCAATCACGGTTTTAGCCGATTTCATACTGGAAGCAGATCTTACCGCAGCGTATACACCTACAGCAATTTTGACAGAGTTTTCAGAATTCAATAACCCAATCGTCAAGTCAGTCTTTTTGCCAATCGACCTTGGATACTTTGTCGCTGATTGACGAATAATCTGGTCGGAAACTTTAATATACGGCTCAACAACCATCCGGTCTTGAAGTTTATCTTTCAATCTCTCCAAGTACCCAACATTTTCCAATCGATTTGCGCCTTCTTCGGTATCATCGCCTTCAACTTTTGCACCATCACCGACTAATTCTGCATCAACCACATATACATCCAGTTTCCCTTCAAAGCGACTAACCACAGACACATCTTTACTGTCCCATTTACTGCTACAAGTCGCATTCGTTAGAACCACGATTCTTCGAGTGAATTTTCCGGATAGCTGGCCCATTACATTTACAGCATCTACCATATAAGACATTAACGAGCTTCCCTCTCCAGTCCTGCTAGGTTTGACTTGTTCTACAATTTCCCGCAGGGTCTCAATGCTTGTCCCGGACATTTCATGGACCGAACTCCATGATACCGCCCTTTGGCAATACGTCGTTTCATTCGTCCTGAACGCCACCACTCCGTATAAGTCTTGTTTGGTTCCCTTTAATAGCTGAAAATGGTTAGCGTTTGCCTGATTCGTGGGATGTGATATTTCATACATAGTCGCAGTAATCATCCTGAACATAACGCATCGCCCATTCCAAATCTGAGATGGTACGACCATTATGCCTTTGCCCCATCGACGTCCCGACATCCACAACATACAATGTGGCCTTTTTTTTTTCCTGTTAGTTTTATCTGCCGTCTTTCCACTATTACTCACGTTCTTTGACATGGTCAGACCTTACTTCACGTGAATGGAAAGAAAGAAAGAACGCGCGGACGCGTTGGGATTTATTTGCTCTAAAATGAAAAGCCGCACCAACGCTTTTTCGCTGGATACTTTGTCAATAATTACTATATAGCGATACAGCGATAGCATGTAAATTCCCCTCATCATTTCTAGCGATACGAAAATTTCTTGAGTCCGACCCGAACTTGATCCCATGGTCTGGAAAGTCTTTCAACAGTTGGACAACCAAATCCCTATCATTTTCACATTGAAAATCTGCTGGCCGGGACGGGATCCGTTTAGTAACAACAGTAAGACATTCATTAGAGACACCATTTTTAGTATATTGATACATTCCATGATCAATCATTCGAGGAATTTTTCCAAGAGCCTCCAATACAAGATGCCCCTTGACCTCATTTCGATATGCCTGAACATCGGTGAATTTTTTCAAAACATAAATATTCTTGCCATATTTCGGAATAACAACATCAGTTGTGCCTGGGGCATAGGTTTCATTACTGTGCACCTCATGGTGCGGGAACGTATAGGGTCTCTTATCCAATGACATTGCGGTGGAGTCGAAAGAATAGGCAAAAAAAAAAAGGGGGGATTGGATACAGCTTTTATCCTTTCATTACATTATTTGCCTGTTCTATTTGGTATAATCCATTGTCGTTAAAAACGGCAGGAATATCTCAATATTTCAAAGAACCCCATAAAAACTACTTGACTGGGCAACCCAACCGCAGCAACTTTAGATAGAACTCGTGATCGCGGGGTTTTTCTTCCCCAGCTTGTATCCATGAGCCGCACAGGAAAACATGCAATTTCGGCAAGTCGAGTCCTTGAAAAACCGCCCCCTGAGCCTTGCACATGAGGGATATTATTGCAGAATAAAACAACATAAGAGTATAAAACCAAAACGGGCAGCATCTGGTAGACACGAAACGACACCAAAACTAACTCACTTCTCTTTCCCTCTCACAAGGGGGATACGTTGTTATGGATTTGATTAATCGCAACTATACCAACGGGTTTTTAAAATTCAGTGCAGCAAACCGCACAATCGTCTCGGGGTTGCTTCCTTGCCTTGCCTTAGACAAAGTCTAAAAGGTATCAGCTACTTAAAGACAAGCTAATACCCTGTAGAACACAATTCAACTGCATGCAATTATGAAACTTATAACCGTCGCATTGGCATTGATGGCCTGTGGGTTATCGCTGGGGAGCCCGTCTTCAAAACATCGGCAACCGATCTACAAAACTGTGTATCGGAAACCAACCGCCCCAGGTCCCGCTCATGACGACAACAAAAACCAACCACAAGCTCTAGTAGAAGGTCTACCGAGACATAAGCATAAAGACCGCAAACAGGCGGCATTGGGTGCCAATGAACGCCCTGTGCCACCTTATGTGCAACAATTCTATGACAAAGCTATCAATTCGATATGCACTGGATCTCAGCTGCTTGCATCAGGATTTAGTCGAAGCTTTAACGATCCCCATTCGGATGTCAGCTATTGCACCAATGATAAGAAAAACGTTATTTTTCTCAGTGGGCCCAAGGGTCGACTGGTAAATATGGACGTTGATTGTGACGGCGACTTGTCTGATCCAGGTGATGGACGATGTGCAAACGATTTAACTGGGGCGCCAGAAACTGCGTTTGTAGACACGCTGAGAAAATATGGATATGGAGTCAAAGATCTGAACCCCAATTTTATTCCATATATTGTCTTTGGCAATGAAATGACCAGGATCTTCCATCCTACAGAGCATGGGATTAAACCCTTGTCAGTGATGGCTGTGGTGTGCAACAATAAAGTCGTGTATGGAGTGTGGGGGGATACTTGCGGCGCAGATCAGCCCACCATTGGTGAGGCATCATTGTCGCTAGCTACTGCATGTTTTGGTAAAAGCATGAGTGGTGATAACGGACATGATAAAGACGACGTCTTGTTTCTGGCATTTCCTGGTGCTGATGCGGTGCCTGGCAAGTCTGCAAAATGGGATGCGAAGAGTTTTGAAGAGTTTGAAAATTCAATTTCCGCATTGGGTGACAAGTTACTCCAACGATTACAGTAAAACAAAAAAAAACAGACAACTTTTAATTAATTATTCTTTCTCTTTAGAAACTTTTGTACGGAATAAAAATAAAAGCTGAAAATACACACTATTACTGTCCTTCCCTTTTACCAATCATCATCCTCATCGTCACTGTGAGTAGCATTCGATCTTGCTTTCAATGCCTGTGCCAGTCCTCCCGCAAGCTGGTTATTCTTTTGCGATTTTTGTTTCAAAGCTTCGGCCAATCCAGTACCAATGGACCCGGATTGTGACAGGTTGGCATTGGACGAAGACGCAGAGTTGCTACCGGATGGAGCTTGTAATCCGGCTGGCTTTGGCTTTTTTGGCGGAGCTGGTGGCGGAGCCTTCTTTTTGACAGGACCTCCAGCAGCTGGTTTGATCTCTTGCACATATGCAGAAGGCGTCCACCCTTGGCGGGAATCTCCCTGCTTCTGAGCCAACCACCAGCCATTATCAGACTTTTGCAAAATTATTACAATTTCGTTGACAGAGATGGACAATTCCGCAGAAGACCCTCCTTGGTAATCAAATAATGCCTTGGCAGTAACTTGACCAGGTGATGCTGCAGGTGGGGGCGGTGGTGGTGCCGCTTTTGATTGTCGTTTCTGTGCAACCGGTGTTTGAGCTGGTTGCTGGAGTTGTTGTTGTTGTTGTTGTTCTTGTTGCTGCTGCTGTACTGGTGGTTCCTCGTGACGGATAACCGATGGCTGTTCAGGGATCATTGGCTTTGTGTGTCCTGGCAGCTCCTGTGCTTGTGGAGTTGGCCGTGCTTGACGAGCTTGTCGAGGTTGTGGCTTTGGAGTCGGTCTAGATTGTTGAGGTCGTCCTGCACTTGGCTTTGGCTTTGGAATTGCCTCAGACACCGAATTGGCTGGTTCACCTGCTGGCACATGAATCGTACTACTTTTATAAGTATCAATATTCTTTGGAACATTTGCATCCTTGATCACCTTTACTGTGGTAGGCTTGCCTGGTTTCTTGTTGTACTGAATAGAGTCACCAATCTTCACTGGAACACCCAACAAAGTCGCAAGTTCCGTCTTGAATTGACACCAAATAAACGCATCTGGCTCGGATGACGATGCAATTGCAATACCCATCCAGTCATCTCGTAGGTTGGACATGCTCACAGATTGGATAGAAGATGCCGCAATCTGTCGTTCAATGGCAAAGGTCAATCGACCATTCAAAACCTGTCCCGTGATAATGTAAAATTTACCAGCAGTCAACAAGAAGATTCTCTCCACTCTTGTTGATGACCGGCCAAACTTGGCATGAAGAACTTCCCCACGACATGAAAATTTAACCTTGTCATTGATTCCCAAACTCTTCATCATAAACCCACCAGCAGAATTTCTATTGTTACACGCCAGGTAATCACCCCAAAATCGTCGATACCCAAGCAAGCTAAATCTTCGTCGTTCTTTTCGGCCATTGAGAACAGTATGACCTCGATTTCGGAATTCAATCCATTCTTCACTTCCCTTGATCTTTCTGTACCATCTTTGAATCTTTGTTGCTTGTTCTATCTTGAACTTCAAGTGTCGTCTCCAAGCTCTTTGGATTCTTGCTGCCATATTATGCCAGTACATGTCTCGCATATGCTCCAGTGCAAATAACGTTTCTGGAGTCTTGATAAACACCTTTGACATACCCAGCTGGTATTCTGAAGCTGGAATACCAGTATCCTTCAAGATTTGCGTAACCGCATTCTTGGAATCACCAGACCAAATAAAGTCACCAGCATATGAAGTTTGCGGTGAGAGCAAATAGAACCGCTCAGTAAAAGTCTCAAAAGTCTGTCGATATGCAAACCCTGCACGTCGAATTCGAACGTTTTCATGCAACCCAAGATACTTGACTTGATGCAGCACTTGTTTCTGATCATACTCTGAAGGCGACTTGTTTTGGTTAGGTTTGATTGTTCGAATATACGAAGGTTGAGCCAACGATAGAGTATGCGTCAACGCATTTGCAGATTGTTTGATCTTGTCACTAGCAGTTGGAGGTCGTCGTCGAGAATCGCTATCAGCTTGTGGCGGGAACAAATCGTTCAAGAATTGACTACCAGATTTTGAAACCAAAATCAACAAGTCCTTCAACATTTGATCCTTGTTCTTGTCAGTCATACCATCAATGTCATACATGACATCACCAGCATAATGCTTGATCAAAAACTTGGATTGCCGTTGTTCAAAATGTTTATTGCTCGACAACATGCCGAGCTTCATCGCAAAGTTTTGGTCGGCAGCACCAGAATCAGCATGAGCAGTAGCACAAGCATCATTCAATGCAGAAAAGATTCCCGGAGGCCGTCGTTCTTCAATCAAATCACAAACAACCTTGTTATTGAAATAATCAATTGGAGTCCACTTGATTTGTTCCCGAACATATTCCTCTTGTTCAGTTTTCAATGTCAATTCGATAAAAATCTGTTGAAGTTTTTCATTCACATAGTTGATGCAAATTTGTTCAAAACTATTGTTATCAAAAATCTCAAACCCATAGATATCCAAGATACCAACTGTCTTCTCAGATTTATCCGGAGATCTCAATGATTGATTCACTCTTTCAACAATCCAGTCAAACAAATTGTTATAAATCCCCTTGGCCAATGCATCTCTCACTGCTCTAGCTTGAGTTGGATTCAGTGGCGATTCATAGATAGAACCTCTTCGACCACCACGACTAGTCTCCACCACTCGAATAGTCAACGCTTGCTCAACAGCTGCAGCGTCAACCTGAAGCAAATAAGCTACAAAGTCTGTCACTGAGGTATCTCTCAAAACACCATTACCACTATCATCTTCCAAAAAATCAACGTTACCAAGCCACAAAACCACAGATAGCAATCTAAATACCTCATCCTGCTCTGCTTGGCCAATTCCGATGATTTCCATTGCCCTCAAGGTTTCTTGAAAGTCCTTGATATCATCAATGCTGTTAACAGAAGTACACTTACTGGCTGATGTATACAAATAAGTTTCTGGAGTTTGAATCCCAAAAGTTTGTCGCTGAGCTTCACTAGCACCTTTGGTAAACTGGTAAAAAATGTGGAAATTTCTCTCATTCTTGATTTGACCCACAACTCGAGCCTTTTCTAGCAAATAGTTGGTAATATTTGCCCCGACAGGCTCACCTTGTCGATTGAACTGAATTTCGAGGTATTTTCCGTGTCTAGACGAGTTATCGTTTCGCAACGTCTTTGCACATCCAAATGATTCCAACAACGGGTTTGTCGCCAAAACCATGTCTTTAATCTTTTGAATTCCGCTAGAACTTTCACCGGATACAGATGCGATATACTGCATAATCCGTTTTGCAGCTTCGGTTTTACCAGCTCCGGATTCCCCGGAGATAATCACACATTGATTTTCATTATACGATTTCATGTTATAATACATGGATTCAGCGATACCGTACACATGCGGAGGTACCTTAATTTTGTTAGCTCTTTATTTCCTTCTTGAATTAAACATACCTCAAGACGGTTCTTCCCCTTGTAACTCTGTAGAACTTCCTCCGTATAGATACCTAGATCTCGAAACGGGTTTACAGAAATAAGCTGCCTTTGTTAGAACTGTTTTTCTTATCACCAAAGTACACTGAAGCACATACCACATGGCCAATATATGTCTAATATTGGTTAGCAAAAACTCATCCTTAGAATATGCGGCACATACATAAATGATTCCATTTTCAAATCGTTTTTTCAAATTCTCGTTGATTGATTCGTCCGACACTTTGGACAACAACGTCAAATCCGAAACTCCGACTTCCTTCTTTTTTGTTGCATCGAATGTCGCCTTTTTTATACCACCACCACCTCGTTTAGGTGGCGGTTGTTTCGTAGCACCTTGCTGCTTACGACCAGCTCGCTTTGTAATTGCCATCTGTCGTCAATCCGTTTTAAAGAGCTGGAGAGTCGTCAACTATTAATAAATAAGAGCAAAGTTGGATTGGTTAAGTGGGTATTTTAGGCAACTAACTCCCAAAGGCGACAATGCCACAAATGCGTGCGCCACGTTGGGAGATCTAGGAACTAGCGGCTGTGCAAGTTAACGCCCGGAGATATAAAATCCGATAATAAAAAACTAATAAATTAAAAACCCTCGAACTATCCATATAATAAAAATAATAATAAAAAAATTGATATAAAACTACAATCCACCGATTTGTTCTTCAGTGTTTTCATCCTTGTGCTGCCACTTTTCAACAGTAGGCTTGATTTGTTGTTTGTACAACTCTTCAGCCTGTTGTCGCCACGTTTTGTGTTCTTGCTCACTAGACTGCGTAGTATCTTGTTGCATACCATCGTTTCCAGTACCAGCACCAGTGCCAGTAGCTCCAGAAGTGGCACCAGTGCCAGTAGCTCCAGAAGTGGCACCAGTGCCAGTAGCTCCAGAAGTGGCACCAGCACCAGTAGCTACACCAGCACCAGTAGCGGCACCAGCGCCGGCAATACCAGCACCTCCAGCACCAGTAGAACCAGACCCGTAGCCAGCACCAGTGGAACCAGACCCGTAGCCAGAGCCAGTAGTTTCACGGTTGGCAGTCCCACCAGCACCCTGTTGACCAGATTGATCCAAGTATGGACGAACCTTTTGCTCATAAACACCTTCAGCCTGCTGTTTCAACCCCATGGCTTGATTCTTCGCTTGACCGACCAATCCTTGAGATTGTTGCGATTCGTTTTGATCCGTATCCCCAGCATTCTGACGCAATTGTTGAGATTCTTCATCATCAATAATCATGGACTTGTGTCGTTGCCGAGGAGCATCACCTGGCCTGACATCAGTAGTAGTCCCGGTAGTAGTACCACTTGTAGCAGTAGCACCAGTACTATCTAGATTGGATGAGTTGTCCTGGGCAGATGCTCTACCAAAACCAGCTGACTCGTTCTGGGTAGATTCACTACCAATATTAGATCGAGCATTCTGGGTAGATGCACCGCCAGTATTGGACAAACCGGTATTCCTAGCTGCACCAGCACCAGCACCCCCAACAGAATCGTCTTCTAGTTCAGATTCAAGATTGGCCCGCTTGGAACCCCCAGTAGAGCCGCCATTTCTAGAAGGCATCATACCAGCACCATTGTCAGAGTAACGAGTTTGGCTAGTGCCAGACCGAGCATTGGATGGTGATGATCCAGAGCCAGCGCCGCCAACTGCAGCACCAGCACCAGCACCGGCAACACCAGCACCGGCACCAGCACCAGCAGCTGTAGCCTTATTCTGGGTCGGCGATTGCATTTCATTGCCATTAGACGAACCAGAACCAGAACTAGAACCAGAACTAGAATGAGATGAAGACTTTTGGTGTTTCTTCTCCTCCTTTTCCATTTGCTTCTGTCTCTTCTTTTCTTCCTTGGCTTGCTTCTTTTCTTCCTTGGCTTGCTTCTTTGCCCGTTCCTTCTCCTCCTTGGCTTCACGCTTCAAGTCGGCCTTGCTTTTTGGAGCTTGTTGCTCGCCATGTGCTTGGTCGGCTTGAGAAAATTGGTCTTGACCACCTCGGGTTTGACCAGCTTGGCTAGCACCAGCACCACCAGCACCACCGACAGCAGCCGCAGCAGCCGCAGTAGCAATATTCCTGTTACCACCAGAACCATTGTTGCCACTAGAGCCATTGTTTTGGCCACGTTGGCTGGCAGACTGCATACCATTAGATGAGCCACTGCTGTCTCTGACATGAGCTCGAGCAGTACCTTGGCCCATCGCAGATTGAGCAGCATAGCCCTCCTTCAGCTTTGGATGGCCAATTGCACCGGCAGATTGTTCAATACGGCCGCCGTGCTGCATGCTTGCACTTTGTGTGTTTGCATTTTGACTTCGGCTAGAGCCACCACCTAATGGACCTTGATATTGGTTCTTTTGTGGATTAGCAACAGCGTAGCCACTGTTTTCATTACCACCGGTTGATCGGCCATAACCAGACGATTCATTTGCAGACAGACCTTGGGCTCCTTGGCCCATTTGACCTTGAGCCTCTTGGCCCATTTGACCTCGAGTCCCTTGACCCATTTGACCTTGAGCAGATTGACCTTGACTCAATTGGGGATTACCAACTGCCCCTGCACGTTGATCAATTCGTGCATTGCCAGATTGATTAACTGGCTTGGTTGAGGCTGTTGTAGCAAGACTATTCTGTTCACCAACATGACGTTTGTTTTCTTGAGTCTGTTCAGTGCCATAGCCATGCATGGCCATGAGTTCACCCTGAGTCAAACTTCGGCCAGAGCCGTGAGACGGTTGGGCACCGTGAGAAGTTTTATAACCAGAATTTCCAGACTTGTTGGTATAGTTATCATACTTGTCTTGCATAGCACCACCAGCGCCACCACCATGAGATTGCATATCCAATCCCTGGGTTTTGCCACCAGTAGTATCATCCAGCTTGTCTTGAGCCTGTTGACCATACTTGGAACCTTGAGATCGCATATCCATTCCAGCAGCACCAGCACCAGCACCAGCGGCTGTAGCACCACTACCAGCACCAGAAGACTTGGATTGGTTGCCAGAGGATTTACCAGCAAACTTGTCTTGAGCTTGTTGGCCATACTTGGAGCCTTGGGATTGCAAATCAATGTTCTTGGTCTTACCACCGGTAGCTTCGTCCAACTTTCCTTGGGCTTGACCACCGTACTTGGAACCCTGAGACTTCAAGTCCACACCAGCAGCTCCCATACCGGCACCTGCAGCCCCTACAGCACCCATTGCACCTGCACCTACACCAGCGCCAGATTTAGAGCCCTTGGATTCGGACTGGTTGGCGGTTTCACCGCTTGCATCATCCCATTTATCCCACTTATCTTGAGCCAATTGACCATTCTTAGATTCTTGGGACCCATAATCCATATTGGTGGACATGGCTTGATCTTGACCAGATGCACCGCCATATTGATCTTGCGATGACAAACCAGTAGACTTTCCTTGACCTTGACCTTGACCTTTACCAGCGGCATAGACTGATTGATCTTGACCAGCAGGATAGGAGGTGGTCTGGTTTCGAGGGGAAGACAAACTATCATCTCGACCTCGACCAGCAGGATAAGTTTGGTTTTCAGTGGAAGACAAATCATCACCTTGACCTCGGCCAGCAGGGTAAGTTTGGTTTTGAGCGGAAGACAAACCATCATCTTGACCTCGACCAGCAGAATAGCCTGATTCGTTTTGAGTGGAAGACAAACCAGAATCATCCTTGTGATGGGATTTGATGCCCATTGCAGCACCCGTTGCAGCGACACCAGCAGCAATTCCTGAAGCAAGGCCAGCAGCAGTACCAGTCAGCCGAGAATGTTGTTGTTCTTTGGTTTGGGATTGGTCCAAATCAGATTGCTTACCAGATTGGTCCGTAATAGATTGCTGATTGGATTCCATACCACTGCCAGTTGCACCCGCACCAGCACCAGTCATGCCCTTAGACTTGTTACCGCTGGCAAAGTCGTCAAACTTATTCTGGGCTTGTTCACCATATTTGGAGCCTTGGGATTGTAAATCAATGTTCTTGGTCTTACCTCCAGTGGCATCGTCCAACTTTCCTTGCGCTTGGTCACCATACTTGGAACCGTGAGACTTCAAATCAAGACCAGCGGCCCCGGCACCAGCACCTGCACCAGCAGCACCAGCACCAGAAGCACCAGCACCAGAAGCACCAGCACCAGAAGCACCAGCGGCATCATTTGACTTGCTACCGCTTGAGGAACCGCCAAACTTGTCTTGAGCTTGTTGGCCATATTTCCCTCCTTGAGACTTTAGATCCAGGTTCTTGGTTTTACCACCGGTAGCATCATCCAATTTGCTTTGGGCTTGGTCACCATATTTGGACCCTTGAGATTTCAAATCGAGACCGGCGACACCAGCACCAGCACCAGAAGCACCAGTGGCATCAGAACCGGAACCAGTAGTGGCATCCTTTGACTTGTTACCACTTGAGGAACCGTCAAACTTGTCTTGAGCTTGTTGACCATATTTACCTCCTTGAGACTTTAGATCCAATCCCTTGGTCTTGCCACCGGTAGCATCATCCAATTTGCCCTGAGCTTGATCACCAAACTTGGAACCTTGAGATTTCATGTTGAGACCTGCGGCACCAGCAGCGGCACCAACTGCACCAATACCGGCTGCACCCGCACCAACACCTCGACTGGAACCGTCGTTAGTAGAGTCGGTAGCATCAGTATATTCAGCGGACTCAGTGCCATCAGTAGGGCCAGTTGCACCAGTAGAGCCCATTGCACCGGTAGAACCACCAGCACCAGTAGAGCCAGTACCAGCACCAGTAGAACCAGCACCAGTAGAACCAGCACCAGTAGAACCAGCACCAGCACCAGTAGAGCCCATTGCACCAGTACCAGACTTGCTGGATTTATTACCCCCAGAATATTGATCAAACTTTTCTTGAGCGTGTTCTCCAAACTTTGAACCTTGGGATTGCAAGTCAAGGTTCTTGGTTTTGCCTCCAGTCACATCGTCCAACTTACCTTGAGCCTGTTGGCCATAGCTGGAGCCCTTAGTTTGCCAATCTGAGCCGCTAGACTTGGATTGGCCTTGACCAGACTGATCTTGAGCCATAGCAGAATCATCATCGCCATGGCTAGATCTCAAACCAAGTGCTGCGCTAGCGGCAGCTACACCACCAGCGAGACCACCGGCGAGACCACCAGCCATTCCACCGACTCGTTCTGGCAAGCTTTCATGTTCATTTGAATGAGATTCGTCCAAGTTAGATTGCATACCAGATTGTCCAGTTTGATCAGTTTGAGCAGTTTGAGCAGATTGCCCCATGCCAGATTGCCCCATGCCGGATTGGTCAGCTCGCTTGGTTTGACCCCAATCAGACCGATTGTGAGACTGCTGACCGTACATGGAATCTTGCGATTGCAAGCCAGCAGAACCGGCACCGGCACCGGCACCAACGCCGGAGGCAGTAGACATACCTTGGGACTCGCTACCGCTGCTTGCAGCACCGTAACCAGTGGCACCAGCAGATCCCTTGGACCTATTACCGCTGGAATAATCATCAAACTTATCTTGGGCTTGCTGGCCATATTTGGACCCTTGAGATTGTAAATCCATGTTCTTAGTCTTACCACCAGTAGCATCGTCCAATTTTCCTTGAGCTTGGTCGCCATACTTGGAACCTTGGGATTTCAATAGACTGTCGTCACCAGACTTGCCAGACTGGTCCCGAGTACTTTCAGATTGGTCTTGCGAGCCTTGCGACTTGGTCAAGCCGAGAGCAGCAGCACCGGCCGCTACGCCACCCATGATACCAGCGCCGGCTCCAGAGATATCACTACCAGCATTCTGATTTGCACCAGACTGTTCCATACCAGACTGTTCCATGCCAGATCG
Source organism: Blastobotrys apis (assembly GCA_030557665.1). NCBI lineage: Eukaryota > Fungi > Ascomycota > Dipodascomycetes > Dipodascales > Trichomonascaceae > Blastobotrys > Blastobotrys apis. Next base: position 322,355 of record JAKTPN010000354.1, read on the forward strand.
TTCCATACCGGATTGTTGACCGGATTGACTTTGGATACCAGTTTGTTGCTGATCAGTTGCATAAACACCAGATTGATTGTTGTCAAATTGAGAGCCAGATTGGTCATACCCATCAAATTGCGTACCCTTGTTTTGAGCACCAGTTTGGCCAGGTTGAGTGGACCCAGCACCAGAACTGCCAGATTGACCAGCAGCAGCCGCACCACCGCCGCCGCCAGCGGCTGACCGAGCCTTACCAATAGCGCCGTGGGCTTGATCACCATACTTGGAACCTTGAGTTTGGAATTGACCCATCTTGCCTTGAGCAGCTTTACCACCAGGAACCTTACCAGCGATTTCTTGAGCTTGTTGGCCGTATTTGTCGGAATACTGCTTGCCTTGACTAATTGCGTCTTGCGCATGCTGGCCGTACTTGTCAACATTGCCTTTCATCCCAGTTGGACCAGAACCAGAGCCAGCACCAGCACCTGCACCAGCGGCACCAGCACCAGCGGCACCAGCACCTGCACCAGCGGCACCTGCACCAGCACCTGCACCTGTACCAGCGGCACCTGCACCAGCACCTGCACCTGTACCAGCGGCATCATCATCTAATTGTTAGTGATTTTTCAACGAAAAATAATAATAATAAACATACTCAAACCGCCTCGGTTTAGTCCGCTGTTCTTCATCTGGGTATCGGTTTGATTACCTTGACCTGCACCTATATTGGTTGTTAGCATAACATCACTTTTGAGGGAAAAATATGAAACATACCCATCGCCATATCCGATCGTCGTTGTTGTTGTTGTTGTTGTTGTCCTTGGTCAACGCCATAGCCGGAAGAAGACTGCTGGGTTTGCATACCAGAAGTTTCATCAGTACCCTGGCCCTGCATGCCACTTCTGCCAGCACCGGCGGCCATAGTGGCACCAGCACCACCAACAGCAGTAGCGGCCATACTAGTGTCTCCGGTATTAGACTTGCCTCCACCACTACTCAAACGACGTCGAGCATTTTGCACCATTTGACCCATTTTGTCAGTTGGTGATTGTGGATGATCAATTGGCTTGCCGTAGAAACTTTCGTGCTTTTGACGGACTTCTTCTTTTCGTAGAGCCTTGGCTTCAGCTCTTTCAGCCTTGGACATTCCAGCAAATTCATCATTGCCACTGCTGCTAACTCGTCGTTTAATAGCAGAAAAGCCAGAATGAGACCGCCGAGTTGGAGACGTTTCGGCATCAGCTGGTGAGGTTGATTCATCTTGTCGTCTCTGGAGTTCTCCCTTTTCAACTCTCTTGGCTTCATCACTGCTCATACCATGAGTTGTGCCAGCAGTATGTTGAGTATGATAGAGATCACCCTGGGCATCACGAGTATTGCTCATATTCTCACTAGGCTGACCCACTCCTGCAGCCTCTTCTGCCTTCAATTGTCGTCGGATATTGCGTGCAACTTGCTCCTTGGTGAGTGTATCATGTGGAGACACTGGTGCTTTATTCATGTCATCAGCTGGAGATTGTCCTAGAGAGTTGGACTCTTGAGCCTGCGTTGACGTATCAACATGTAATCCAGCAGCTTGTGCTTGACCACCAGTACTAGCATGTCCAGCTGGCTGTCCTCTAGAGGATGATTCAAATTTGTTACCAGCGTTATACTGGTCGGATTCTTCGTGCGGCGAGTAACCCTCCGCAGAGTCATCTCTGGATTTTCGTCGGAAAATTCCTGCAATAGTGCCCCGCAACCCGGAGCTACTCTTTCGTCGGTGTTGGTTACCAGTAGAAGAAATGTCAACATCTTCAGCTGGACTAGACGAGGATTTGTTGGTTGTTCGTTGAGCAGGATTCGATTGAGTTTGACCTAGACTATCATCATTGAGAGCTTGATTTTGCTCTCGTCGATTATTTTCGGCTCCATACAGCCTGGCATTCTCACCAGCTGCATATCGATCACCTTGAATATAATCTTGGTCGCTTGCTTGCTGCGATTGAGACTTACTATTCTTTCGGCCAAACAATACATCACTGGCAGTTGGACCACCAGTAGTAGTATAAGAATCTTGATAAGTTTGGTTACCTTCAAATGCACCAGGCATTCGAGTTTGGTTTTGAGTTGGAGTTCGAGTTTGAGTTTGGTTTTGACTTTGAGTTTCATTTCGTGGTTGTTCCTCGGAATATCGAGGAGTAGAATCGTCGAGTCGACGGTCGGCATCAGACATGACACGATTGTCATCTTCATGACCGCTTGTGCCAAAGACCGCTTCACCGACCGTTTTAGTTACTTGATCAACGTATTTGGTCATAATTTAAAAAAAATAATCGGGTGAGAGACAGAAGAAAAAAAAAGAGAAGAGATGATGGCATTGGCCTATACCGTGGTATATAAAGGATTAAACAAAGCAATCGCATCATTGCTAATCAGTTGATTTCATCATAAGTGCTTGTTTGTAGGTTTACGCCCGATAAAAGCTCCCGTTGTTTCAGCAATCAAAGGGTTTGACGCCTAATAAGCGAGACATTGCCCTCTTTGTTCTCGATAGTTGCGGGGAATTTGACCCGAGACCTGGAAGTGAATGTCAGTCAAATCGCCGACCGCAGTCAGGACGGCGATCGATGACTTCACTATTTTGAAGTGAGACTCGACTTGATTGATATTCAATCAAAGTAATGTGCTCGTTACTATGTTTGGTACATGCAAGGAACGCTGTTATCCAGATATATTGTGAAATATATTTTTCTCTTTGTTCAATATGTACAATTATAGCCGGTAAGATGTCATTCGACCCAACGCACCATAAAAACTGATCCAAGGCAATGTATATACCGGAGATCTACTTGCGTTCTTCCTCAAGGCGACGAATCTTCTGCTCAATGAATCTGCCTCGTTCCTGTTCAAAAGCCTCCTCACTGCCCCAATAACTTATACAGTCGATCATGGCTTTTTTCTGATCGGCACATTTCCACGAGAACAATATCTGATGCTGTTTGCTACATTCAGCAAACGCCCCGAAGACATCTGCACATTGCGTATTGGCAGTCTCCTGGCAATTTTTCCGTACCTGTTTTTCTTCAAAAGGAGCCAACATCCACGGAGGGATCTTTGGTGGATCTTCTTCTGACATCTTCAATTATTCTTGATCAAGTGTAATGATCTGATTTTGTTCTTGAGATTTTTTTTTTTTTTTTTTTGAAAGCGTACGTACGTGATGGAGCCGCGCGCGCATTCACCACCAATTTATATCCCAGCAAGAAAACCGCGGGGAACGCAATAATTCTTGTTTACACTTTTAAACGCGACTTGACAAACGTTACGATGGCTTCGGTAGAGAGTGAATTTGCAGCGCTACTGCGTTCTACGAAAGAGAACTTCGAAATTGATGAAGATATAAATACACTGGATCGAATAACTGATAGCCTGAAAAGGCTGAAAGAGAAGCGGTCTCGTAAGGCTGATGAAAGCCAGGACGCCTTGAGATCGTTATCGCGTCGGTTGGAATTATCGCAATCCTCTTTGGAATCTTCAGAAACTTCGAAAGCACAGCGGGAGGCGGCAGAAGAAACTATGCGGTTAGAACGAGAAAAGTTTTCCTTAGCCAAGAGTATAAACGACTTGGAAGCCAGTTATGCTTCAAATCTGGCTACATTGGAGACATTAAAAGATGAACTGGAGCAGCTTAACACCCAGAATATTGAACAAGATGCGGCTACTTATGTTGATGATACGACAGTTTTACAGCTCAAACTATTCCGGTCATTGGGGATTTCATTCGAAGGGGATTCGGTTCAAAATGTCTCGAAAGTACTTGTTCAAAGCACGTCAACAAATTACATTCACGTCGTTCCACTAGACCGCAATTACAGCGATCATTTCGTGGCAAATTATTTGTGGGATAAACTATAAAGAAAAAAGCGTTCCTGTTATACAGGCGGTTCGACATTGTGGAGAATATTGTCGATAACCAAGTCGCGGCTCCATTTTTGCATCCATTTTGTAACAATTTTGACATCTCCGCCATAATGCAAAGTCGGTTCATCTTTGGGGTCGCATAGTTCGATTTTCAATGGTAGAATTTTGCGAGCTGCCATGTTTACAATTGACGGAGTGGCAAAGGTATAATTCTGGAGAACTGCCAACGTTCTTACTAACGTATCCAAATCTTTGCATGCTTTTGATGAGACTCCTCCTCGTACTAGTCGATGTGTACGAAGGAAAACGATAATGTCCTGCATGTACCGTTTAATATCAACAGCTACCCTCAAACTGCGAACATTAGATCTCATGAGTGTAAAGTAGTTTTCAGATATGACGGTTTTCTGTGCCATTACCGGAAGCAATGTGTTGTCATGATATCCTTCATAGCTATGTTGAAGAAATAATTGTTGTTTCTAGGAAAAAAAATTCTCTGTTAGATCGATGATGGAATAGAAAAATATTGAGACGTACCAAATGTTTGTTCAAGTCCGTATCGGACCTTGTGCTGATTAGACATATCCCAAGGAAGGTAGCAGGAAAGTTGTAAATTACCTCTCCACAGGTTATCGATCGTTTTGAAAATGCCTGGTAGGTTTTGTTAGAAGGGGGGTTTATATTGGTGTAAGATCCATACGCTGACTAAAGATGCTTGTAAATGATCTGATGTTTGGTTCAAGTTGCTGAATATCACAATGCTAGGTAATGTTCCAGAATCTGTCAAGGCTTTAGCCGTCGCTGACCATGTTGACTGACTCGAACACTGCAGTATGCAGCATTTCATTCCGAATATGTTAGTTGCCAGCTAGACTTTGTTAATAACTCTTCTTGATCTCCCCTCTCAACGTCAACGTACCAATTCCAGAATGCTCTGAACATGTGCCATATGCTTTGCGGTGATCGCGATATTTTGGCCTGCGATCATTCCTGATAACACTGCTGCTAGCAGGTTCTCATCGACTTGGAAACCCTCATCCTCTGTTATCTGCTGGCAAAGCTCTTCAAACTTCGTTATCATATTGTCGCCGCAGCTATTAATTTGTATATGATTTAAGCGCCTCGCTTGTTCACAACGTAAGTGGGAGGTTTAGAAAAAATCGAGAGCTGCGAGCGGCGCAAAAAAATATTTGATAAAAAATAAAAATTATTCCCGTCAAGGTCAACAATTGTTACAACCAAAATCACATCAGCATGAAGAAACACGATATCGCCAAAAAGCAGCATAGGGAACGAGCCCAGCCGTTGGAAAGACGGAAATGGAGTCTGCTAGAAAAGAAGAAGGATTACAAACTCCGGTCTGCGGATTACCATAAAAAACAAGCATATTTGAAACTTTTGAAAAAGAAGGTGAATGATCGAAACCCAGATGAATTTAATCATGGTATGGTGAACCGAAAGACAGACTCCAAGGGTATTTTAGTCAAGAGTAGGGGAAACGAAGCTCTAAGTAACGATGCGGCAAAGTTACTCAAGACACAGGATACGGGTTATGTTCGAACGATGAACAGCGTTGAAAAGAAGAACATTGAGCGACTTGAATCACAGTTACTATTCAACGGTCAAGGAAAGCATACAGTTTTTGAAGAAGATTCGGAATCCGCCAAGAAGTTTTCTGTTTCGGAATACTTTGATACGGACCCTTCGATGGTATATCGAACCGAGAATCGGCTTCGTAAATCACAAATGAAAGATTTGCCAGAATTAGACAAATCGGCACAAGAAGACATGAATAAGCATCGGGTGACAAAATATAAAGAACTCGATCAACGGCTAGAACGACAAGAACAGCTGGATCAAGTACAGCAGCAAATGGATATGCAGCGCGAATTGATGAAGAAGGGTGATAAGAAGAAGTTGGTCGACAAGTACGGCAAGGTAACATATAAATGGAAAAACGTTCGTAAAAAGTAGGTCTCATTAATAATAACAATATATATACAAGATAAAAAACCACACATATAAACACACATGAAGCTGTTGTTTTTTAAAACCCCTTTGGCGGGTTTCGGTTCGTAAGTCGTGTCCACTTTGGTTGACGGTGAGCACCCTTTCGATAACCTTTGCTCTTTCGGTTAAAAATTGTATATTTGTCCTTTGGTGGCATAGCTGGTTCCTTTGGTAGTTTTCGTTGCAAAATGTCCACAGTTGAGCACTTCATTCGTGATTCTTTCAACCCAAGAGCTACTCGTTCAATGTTTCGATCAACAATCTTCAACCGCAGTCTATGTCGAGATTTCTGGTGACGTGACATTACTCTTGGGATCTTCCAAAGAAGACCTCCCAAATTGGGTAGTGTCGGTTTAAATGGACCAAACATTATGTCTATGATTCCTGTGGTGTAGGTTTGGTTGATGGTGAATAAAATTCAGTGTGTCGAGCGTCAAATTTTCTGGGATCGATATTTACCCGGCTGTAATTGGAAAAGCCTCATGTTAAGGGGCGCTCTGATGAAATACATCCTGCAGCTGCTACAACGGCCAGATAAGAAAATGGCGGCAAAAACGAAAGTCTGAAATTCTACCTAGATTAATATCCAAAGCCCGTAGTTTCCCTTTCCTCTTGTTGTGGTGTATTGCTCCAGCACCCCATATCACACGAGTCAATGCACAAAGCAAAACTTTAAGTTTAGCGCGCTTTTGGAAGACAGAACCGAAAAGCTGCTAATTTTCTTTCCACCATTTTTCCTCCTATATCGCATCTATTGAACCGACGACCCGAAGTAGGGAACACATACAACACAGTCTTCAGAAGGGTGTTTGAAGGTAATAACTGAAAGCAGCAGTTCTATACATTTGCCACGGACCGGAAGATCCCAAGCTTGCCTCGTTTGCTAAACGCGCTGGCCGTACCAAGAGAGATATCATGAGCAAGGACATATCTCTCGAAGTAAAGCGCGCGTTGAAGAAGCGGGACTTGGAAGGATTTTCACGCGGTGAGTTGGAACTTCGTGCTAACAATTACCGTTCAGATGCGAATGAGCATAAACGGTTGGCTCATATGGCCCAGATGAGGTAAGCACACCAACAGTGGGCGAGAGGTTTTTTTTTCTAACTAGAATATAGGAAAGAATATGTTAAGGAGTCGTCATATCGCATGGAGGCGCGAAAATACCAGAGAATGGCCCGAGATATGTATGTTGAAGAACAAAGAAAAAGACCTTTACAGGGAAATTAACTAATTACAGTGATCATCTACGGAAAAACGAGTTACCTAGTGATTCCGAAAGCGACTAACATCCCGTTACCACTGGAGTATACCTCACTGTCCTTGCCAGTGGAAATTATGTGAATTCAGTGGTTAAAGTAATATGGCTCTAGTCCTTGGCTTTGACGGTATCAACCGGGTAAAAGCGCTTACATGGCGGCTCTCCTTTTAAAGACCACGAAATTGAGCCTTATTACCTTGACCACTGAATTGACATACAATCTGCTTGCTTGAGGTATGCTTTGTTTAATTGTCGACTCCCTTCTTTTTTATTCGTAGTATCGTTTCGAAAATATATATAAAGTTGCGAATAAATTGGGTGTCTGGTTGGGTAAGGTGCGGCGGCCTTTCAAATCAAAATGAAGGGTTTGTTTTTATTTGGTGTGGAAATCACGATGGAGGCGCG
>JAKTPN010000355.1:0-22341 GCA_030557665.1 Blastobotrys apis
GTTCAAGATTACCTAAAGGACGGTATTTTGTTCCCGGTTATGGGTGGGGACACGGTTTCTGGCAACGAGACAGTTCCCTTGGTACCTTGGTATGTACAGGGGAAGGGTGCAACTTGCGGAACTGTAAAAAAAGACGCGCTTCTAGACAAGTATAAAGACAATTCCCCAGGTTTTCCAACAGGTAGCAGTAATGATGACGACAGCTTTATCAAAATATTCAACAAAGGGGGTAAACCTGAAATATCATACCACCATGAATTGTTCGGATTATATTTGGTCAACCTCTATGCTGGGTGGACAGTTCCAGTGTTTCGAGGGGCAGGAGTGATCACACTTGATGGTGAGCCGCAGTCGGTTACAGGACCTTATATCTTGATGGAACGCTTGCTGCTGAATACCAAGTTCAATCCGCAGAATTAAGATCATAAAAAGCTTGCTCATCATGCATTGGCGACGGTGCTCAGTTGTGGAATAGCACATGGTGATGTTTGGGCTCGGAACTTTGTTCATACCAGATTCACTCCAGCAGTTGATGATGGTAAACTGAAGAATCTCGGGCTGGATAGCAAAGATGTCGATCAGGTGTTCATTGTCGATTTTGCCAATTGTATATATTCTAATGAAACTCTTGGGCTGATTGAAAATGTTGATCTTGATGGACTCCGCGTGGATGCCCCTATTTTGACTGCTTTGAAGGAGGTACTGGGAAAAGATCTTCCATCTCGGGAGGAGGTGGTAGCGCATCAGGAAAAGGATATCGAGAAGTTTTATGACATGATCGGAAAAGAAAAGCCTTATGATATGTCTGTTGACAGGTTTGTTGAAATCGGCATGGCCTACAACTGCACTCATGAGTCATCATTCAAAGAATTGTCGAATAAAACGGTTAGTTAGGAGTATTGATTAACTGTCCTGTGGGTTTGATCGGTGGGCTAGGCTCTGATGTTTTGAGCCGCACACTTGAAACAGATCAACACAAAAAAATATTAGCAAATCTCATAAACAAATTGTACAATAATAATATATATAATATATATCTTTTCATAGAAAAAGCATACACCTTCTTCGATCTTCCTCCTTTTAATTATATTTCCTCCGCCACCCTGGCCATATTCTTTTATGCACCTTTTTGACGCTTATTATCGCCTCCAGTTTGGTCGCCTTGGTTGTTAGCTGGCCGTTTCTGCCCCGGCTCAGAGCCACTAGAGACCCTAGGTTTGAAAGAAGGACGTTGCTGATGTCCAGCGCCAGCGGCATTACCAGCCGGGCCACCACCACCAGCAGCGCCGCCTCCTCGTCCACCACGGCCAGCAGCACCTCCACCTCGTGGTTGTGGTAACCGAGAGGCTAGTTTATTCTGATGGCCAGGAGTTGCCACTCCAGCAGCGCCCTTTGCAGCATCTTGACCCTTGATATTAATCGATCGTTGATGCTGCTGTTGTTGCTGCTGCTGCTGTTGTTGTTGCTGTTGTTGCCGTGAGGTCGTTGGGATCTGCGGCTTTGCAACTTGGGTTGGAGGCGGCAATGTAGTTGTACCACCACCGGTAGCCGCAGCAGCAGCAGCTGGGGTACCCGACCCAGACTTGAACTTGTCGACTTGTCTTTGCAGAAGATTCACCCGCATTTCCAATTCCTTGCGCGTTCTTGCCTCTGCTTCTTGAACAGCCTTTTTCTTTTCTTCGTCATACTGCTTCTTCAGCTTTTCCACTTCTGCCGCATTGGTACCAGCATCGCCGGCACCACCACCAGCTGCAGTAGCAGCGGCAGCGGCGGCATGTTGAGCCTCAAGCTCAGCCTTTCTCTTGTTATACGCCGCTTGCAATTCATTCTTCTTGGCTTGCAACGTGCTACTAGTTTGAGCCTTCATCTCGTCCAAAGCCTTTTGTCGAGCAGCTTCTTGAGCTTCCTTGACTTGAGTCTCGTGCTTTTCACCCAACGTCTTCATTTCGCCTTCAAGCTGTTCTCGCAACTGCTTCAGTCGCTCATCGCTAGATTCCGATAATTCACCACCTGCAGCAGCACCCGCTTCACCAGATTGAGGTGGCGCATTCTTGAGCTGTTCAATCTCACTTGTCAACCCAGTCACCTTTTCTTCAAGCTGAGACTTTTCTTGTACAAGCTGTTCATGCTCTTGAACACGTTGCTCAAGTTGCGACTTTTCTTCCTCCAGTTTGGCGACTTGTTCATTACCATCACCGCTGGATGACGATCCAACAACAGGAGCAGCAGACTTTAGATCGTTGCATTCCTTGGTCAACTGTTCAACTTGAGCTTGCAATTCTTCAATCTTCTTTTGTTTCGCAGCATCCACATCACCACCAGCTTCACCTTCACCACTGTTACTAACATTCTGTTGAGCTTCGTCTAGAGCCTTCTTGGTAGTTTCCAATTCAGCCTTCAATTCATCCACATTTGTATCATTAGACACTGACAATTCAGCACTATTCGACTTGGCCTGCTCGAGTTCCTTCTTGATAGTCTCCAACTCCTCTTGAGACCTTTGCAATTCCTCCTTGACACTTTGGGTTTCATCACGTCGTCGCTTCAACTTATCCTTGGATTCCTTTAACAAATTCTCAAACCGTTTTTGCAATGAGTCCCGTTCTTCCACAACATTGGCCATTTCTTCACTGCTACTACTCATTGCATCACTCTTGGATTGCACTTCATTTTGAGCCGAAGCCAATTGGCTCTCCGCAGCAGCCTTGGATGCTTGCACGGTTTGAAGCTGGCTCTTTAATCCATCTCGTTCCGCCGTCAAGGAACCAATCTGTTGTTTCAATGTACCGACTTGATCCTTCAACTCTTGCAATTCTGCCGGATCAATTCGTTCATATTTACTCAAAATCTGTTGCACTCGTTCCTTCCATTGGTCAATTTCCTTTTGACTTTGTTGGGCTTCATCTTGATGAGATTCGTTCAATGCCTTGGCCTCACGCAGCTGTTCTTGCAATGGCTCAATCTGGCCTTGCAATACACCCACCTTAGTCTCCAACTCTTCAGCACGTTTACTGTAATAATCACTCTGACTTCGCAATTGAGAATTGCTCTCTCGCAAGACATTAATATCGTTCAACTGCTGCAGCAACTTTTGGTGCTCAGATGCAACGCGAATTGAGTCATCTTCTCGCTGTCGCTCTCGATCCAACTCGGACCGGGCTTGTTCCAACTCGCTAGTGACATGGTCCAGCTGCTGTTTAAACCGCCGAGCTTCTTGCTTGGCCATTTCGCCATTCACTTCAACAATTTCCTTTTCTTGTTTCAGGTATCGAATGATCTGTCGCAAGTGGCCCTCCGATGCTGAAGTAACTGTAGCTTCATCCGAAGCAACTGGTTCTTGTTGTTCGTTGTTACCCGACGATGCTTCCATATCTTTGTATCGATTACCACTCGCGCTTGCTTGTTCAAGCTGGTCCAACATTTGTTTGTTTTGATCAGCCAAGCTAGAACATCGAGATTTCAACTGTTCAATCTCATGCTCGTATCCATACTTTTGAGTTTCCCAGCTGGATCTGGCATTACCCAACTGTTCTTCGTTATTGCTAGCTCGGGTTTGGTTTCCAAGAATCTCTTCTCGCAATTGACCCACTTCGGTTCTCAATTGCTGAGCCGTGCTAGCAGCTTCGGCGTGCTTGACCAACTCCTTTTCGTAGTTATCCTGAGCTTCCTTGGCAATACCAGCTTGTCGATCCAGGTCCTTTTTCAACTCTTGATGCATATCGTGTAATCTTTGTTCAGTTTGTTCAAGCTCCTTGATTCGTCCTTCCAATTTGACCTTTTCATCCTCTACAGTCTTGATTTTTTGAGCTTCAGATTCTCGGAAATTGGCCAATTGGTCGTTTGATGTCATTAACAACTCATTTGTCGTAGCCAGCTTTTCTTGCAAAGATTTGATATCAGCCTATTTTGTTAGTTTTCACGTCGATAATCATAATAATTCCATACCTGTTTCTTTTCCAATTCGGATTCCATGCCTTGTTTAAACTCGTCGTGGCTATTGCCAAACGACTCCAAAGATTCCTCCGCAGCCTTGGCCACTTCGGTCATTTCCTTGACATGCTGCTCGGACAATTGCAAGTCGTGCTTGGTTCGGTCCAATTCTGCCTTCAACGTCGACACTTCTTCTGCCAACCGTGCGGCTGGCGATTGCTGCCCGCCGGTGCCGCCTTGGGATTGGTAAACCACCAGCTTTTCCTGTGCCGATTTGAATGAAATATCCAATTCCCGGACCTTGGACTCGGCTTGTTCCTTGGCATGACGAGCATTGGTGAGCTCTTCACGAGCTTGCGTGAGATCCTTGTTGAGTTGATCAATTCGTTGCTGGAATTCACCCGCTTCATGTTCTTTTCGCGACGAGATTCTCTTCACTTCTTCAGTTTCTGCATCCAGCTTCTTTTGCAACGTCGAGACTTGTTCTTGCAACCCTTCAATCTGAGTATTCAGCTTTGCTCGAGCGTCAGCATCCATCATTGACCGCTCGCTTTCTTGTGCTTGCATATTGGCAACGATATTATTCAACCGACCCTTTTCTTCCAACAAATCAGAATTCTCTCTCACCAACCGATCTTCAACTGACCGTTTCAAGTTCTTTTCCGCCTTGAGGTTTTCAGTTTCACTCTTCATGCTCGCGGCCAAAGACCGAGCTTCGACCAGTTCTTGAGCCACTTGCTGCGTTCTAATATCCTGTTTGGATAACGACTCACGCAATGAAGAATTCACCTTTTTCAGTTCTCCATTCTCACTCTTTGCTGCATCCATGGATTCCTGCAAGTTCTTGAACCGGTCATTAGCCAATTCATATTGACCTTGCACCCGAGTCAATTGCAATTGCAGCTCACTTCGCGATGTAGTGACGGTATTAATCTGCTCGTTCAACGTCTTGATAGTCAACTGCGTTTCAGTCTTATAAGTGTCGAGATGTTGTTGAGCGTCTCTCAAGCTAGCTGAGAGTTGCTCGTTTTGCTGCACCAATTGAGCGTCTTGGCTTTGAGTGGTTGGTGTTTCACCAGGAGCCGCTTCTCCCCGGTTCTGCATCATTCGTCGGAACATGTCTCGTTCCCGTTGTAGCGCTTCAGTCTTGTGATCAGCCTTTTCCAACTCCTCCTTCAACCGCAAAATCGCTTGTTTGGCTCGCTCCACTGCTTCCGATTCCAAATCTTCAATCTTCTTCTTGGCTTCTTGTTCTTCATGTTCCATCCTTTGGCCCAATTCCCGAGTTACCTTGAGCAGGTTTTCATTCTGCTCTTGCAATTCCATAATATTCTTGAACAAGACCAGCCGGTCGGAAATCAACCGGTCGGTATCAGACTCGTTGGTTTCCCCACTCAACATTTGCTGCAAAGCGCCATGTTCCTGAGAGTTCAATGGAGCTTCATTATCAGTAAACATTTGGATTTGGATCAACAAGTGTTTCACTTGACGCGACAAGTCTCTCAATTGTTGAGACATTAATCCTTGTTCTCGTTCGCCATCGGCAACCTTGATCTCCGCGCTCTTCAATTTCGACCGCAATTCTTCAGTTTCTGCAGTAGAGTGCTCCAAGTTGATGCTTAGATCTGCCAGTTCCGATTCCAGCCTTCGGTTTTCTTCCCGTTCTGCTAGAATAGCTGGTGCATGGTTCTCCATCTCTTCCAAAATATTATCCATTTCATGCCGCAGAGTTTCATTCTTGTATCGTTCTCGCTCGAGCCGCGTCTTGGTTTCTTGGAAATCGGAATATAATTGCACCAAAGATCCACCTCCGCGTTGAATTTCGGAAATGATCTTGGCTGATGGTGAAAAGACTCCAGAAACTGCCGACCCTGGGGTACCGACTCCATTTCTATTAGGTACAGGAGTTTGAGGGCCACCACGGGCTGGAGTAGCCGGTGGACCATTCTCACCACCATTGCTACCACCATTATGCATATCTTCCAACTGCTTTTCCAAATTGGCCAGTTGTGATTCCAAACGACCAACTTTTTTCTTTTCCTTGTCAGCCATATTCTTCCATTTGGCAAGTTCATCAACAGAGCCATATCGTTGTTGAGTGTATGAATTTTCAAGCTCTGCAATTCTAGCCTTGGCACTGTTGACGGCTTGTTCCCACAATCCACACAATCGCTGCTGATCTGCCATTTCCTTCTTGAACGATTCTTCCGACGATGCCATTCTAGACTTCAAGTCTTGAATCTTAACCAAAGCATCGTCGTATTTTTTACTCACCGATTCAAACCGATGGTTCAAAGATTCTTGTGTATTCTTCAACGACGTGTTATCAGCTTCTAATGAATCACGTTCAGTTTGCAGAGTTGACAACCGACCCAGCTTTTCCGATCTAAACCGTTTGAACTCCTCCGATTTGGTATTCAGTTCAGTTTCAAACCATTCATTTGACCGTTTCAGTGATTCCACTTCTTGACTGAGTTGTTGTTCCTTCAATCGGGCCGACATTTGAGTCGATCTGGCGTGTTCAACCTGGTTTTCCAAATCGACCACAGTCTTGCGGCTGTCAAGGTACTTTTTCTGAGACTGTTCGAGCTCGGACCGCAATTCTCTCAACTCGGTATTTCTTCGTTCCAAAGTATCCAAAGTCTGTCGTTTTTCTTGCGCCATATTCTCCAACCTCGTCTGTACAGATTTGACCTGGTCGCCGCTATCGCTTGATTTTGCCCGTAAAGTTGTATATTCCCGGTCGAGCGAATTCTTTTCGGTTTCTAGCTTGCTGAGTTTCGAACGCAATTCGTCGGCTTCTTTGACTGCATTATTCATGCGTTCTTTCATCGAAGTGATCTGGTTATTAGAATCGTGAACCGATTGTTCTGCGTTTGGGTTAGATTTGTATAAAAGAGATGGACATACCATAAGTCGTTTGATCCAAAAGCTGCTGGCTTTTCAGCACTTCCAATTCGTTCGCACGAGCTGTGATCTTTTGTAGCACCGGCGTTGGTAGGTTTGTGACGAATGACACATTCAGCGATAGAAACTGAGCCACAAATTCCGGTTTAACGCTTTGATCTTGCCCAGTTTTATCTGCCAATGGCCCACTTCCTCCGCCGCCACTTGCTGTCGTCGTCAGCGGCATTACTTCTCGATTGTTACTCCGCTGAGGAGCGTTTTCTTGATTTTCAGACATGACGTCTGTCGTTTCTGAAAACGTTAGTCTTTGTGATTTCGTATTCGGACGTACAATATAGCCAAGACTGCACCTTACGATCTGTAAATGAGGTTTTTTCTTCTCTCTTGGTCGAGTTTTTTTAACTCAAACGTTGTGTTTTTATAATAAACCCTCCAAAACTACGCGCACAGTAACAGTAAAAAGACAAAACGTATCGACTGACTATATCCCAAAAAAAAAGCAAACTGAATCCTGCTTTCCGTATGCACGCTTCTTTTGTTTCCTATTGAGTCCAATTGCCTTGGTGCCCTGTTGTCGATTTGGTGTGGTTAACAAAATCTCAGAAGTGTTTCGCGATGGAGGGTTGCGCGTAGTGCGGGTTCTTGTGGTTGGGACCAATTGTTCGTTCCGTCCGTGTAATTTCCAGTCTGTGTAGATCTCAGCACGGCGGTTGAATAGACATATTGTCTTTTCGAATGCAGTTTGATATTGCGTTTGCAATTGTTTTTAGGACTATTTTTAATGTGCGCGTTGATAGTCAGTCTTATTCGGCTCTAGGGTTTGCTTGGATATATAGGGTACGCGCCCCAGCTTGCGGCGTGGGCATTACATTATGATTTCAAAAACTCGATTTCATTACTAAACTACAAACTCAATATTCTCATCACGAGTATATTCCGGTGATCCACTAGCAGGGGCACCATCGAACCTCTGTCTCAACACCCGGAGTTTCTGCACCGCCAACGCCAAGGAAATCATATCATAGCTCTCGCCAGCTGCCAATACATCAGTCAAGTCTTGGTCCAACCACGCAGTCGCCTCACTTGCAAACTCGTGGAACCCGGCATTGTCCATTCTGGAACAGAAATCCAAGCACCGGGTCAATACCGCCGCATCGAGCCGCTTCTGTGTGGCAATCGGTAACGTTGGCGCGAGATTCAGCGATGTGCTCTTGAGATACTGGCTCATCGCCGGTGTCAAATGCATGTGAAAGTTTGATAAGAACCGAATAAATAATGTTGAGGTAGTGGTGCTGACGGTATCATCGCCAGATAACGACATTGCTGAAGACACAATCTGGGATGCAGCATTGTAATCCTTGACTTGAATGCACGCCATCCACAATGGAATAAATAACTCGGCCAGAACGACATTTGTAGAATCTTTAAATGTAACACTTGACCATTTCTTGGCCTCGTTCAACAACAAGTCTCGTCCGCCTTGCATGGCCAACAACGCTCTGCCAAGCCCGACAAATGACCGCGAATCCATCTCCAGTCTCGTCATCACTGGCGCCCATTCGGTATCAAAACAGTCAACAATCAGTTCACGCGCCTTATCACGTTGGTTCAATGCAAAGTATCGGTTCGCGGTTTGTAATCTAAACACATGACGGTCGGTATTCGTCCATTTTAAAAGACTCCCACCATGCGCCACCAGATTATAAATCCGGTCGATATCCGTGACGCACTTGTTCCTCACTGCAGTCAACGCCGTTGCCTTTGTCAATTTCCCGTGATAATACAACTCGTCGAACATTTTCAACACTGTTTGTTCGTCATTACAAGTCGAGATTTTTTGAATTCTTGCTGATTCTGAAAGCTGGATTAAACTCTTGGATTGGCCCTGGATAGACCCCAACCCAGCAAAAAGCCCATCAAAATGCTGACTGACTGGTTGGTTACTTGATTTTTCTGAAAGTTTATCCCCGAATGCACCTTGGAGAATGTTGAGCAAGTCTCCTTGTTCTTTGGCTGACATTGGTGGTGGAGCGTCGAACGGTTCCACGAATTTATGAAATTCTTCTTCCCATGATCGTTTTGGGGTTTTATCATGCGGTTGCCTGCTTGCTACTGCGGCAGATGTTGATGTAGTGTTTTTCTTGAGCAGTTCTTTTAACACCGCTCCTGTACCTGGTTTGATTTTGGTCATGGTGGTGTGGTGTGGTATGAGTCGTTGTGAAGAGGGAGCAAAATTGCGTCTTCCCAAGTGGTGCATGTATCGGGCGCGATTTACGTACTGTTGACGGATTAATTTGTGAATGACTACAATTGACTCATGATTGGACTGATTTAATTCACCAATGTGCCGAATTAAATCGGAAGCAAGCTGAAATAATTCATCTACAGATGTATTTAACTATCCAGTGGTTTGCTGACATCACCGTCGTGACGAATTAATTCCACAGACGGTTAATTAATTCGTAGTAGTGCTGGCTTAATCCATACTGTAATCCTGGTTAATCGTTATCACAATATTTATATCATCACCCATGTGGTTTAATACACTGGCATTGAGATTTAAAATCGCAAGTTTCTTGAATTAAGTCGCAAGCCGCTCGATTTAATCCCGGGCACTTCCTCAGGTCATTAACTCCACTGTGACCCACCCAGGACCCGATTGCCAGGACAACCAGCTCGTTAATGATCCGCATCATCAAGTTCACAAAATCCAGCTGTTACATTGCAGTACCTCTATCCAACGAATCCCGGGCTTCCTTATTATATTTGTTGTAGTGCTTGTTCAACTGTCGGTTGTACTCCTTATTCCTCTCATTAACTAAAACTGTTAGTCTCATTCTCTTCCTTGTGTATCAACAAGATATACATACTGTAGGTAACATGTTCGCCATAATCTCCAGCTCTCTTTTTGGAGCTCTTGTCGTCCTTTTTCCGCAGTTCCTTGACCAGCCGTTCAACCGCTTGTTTCGAAGGTTTATGGTCGACAAACCCGCCGGGGGTGTCTCCACTTGGTATTACCGCACCAGATTTCACTGCTTCTTGTTTATCCTTTTCGTACTGGTCCAAATCCGGTTCAAACTCGCTCATTTGTTTTGTATATGACCGTTCATCGGCACCACTGTCTCGAATCTGTCGTTTGGCTTGCTTCTTGGCTTCCCATTCTTCAACCTCCTCCACAGTCCAATCCCAAGCTCTTCGACGTTCAAAATCCTTGCCGTTTTCCTTGGCTTCAAGCTTCGCTAGATCGTGTTCGGCTTGTTCTTTCTGTCGTTCGAGTTTCTGCTGCAGCTTGGAATCTGTATTCTTTTTCTTGTGATCTTCGTAAAGCTCTTTTTTGTTTGCAGTAGAGGATTCTGCAGCACGTTTTTTCAGTGCTTTGAACCGGGCAAGCCTGTCGTTCTTATCCATCTCCTTGTCCTTATCCATCTTATCCATGGGTGGTGATTTTGTAGTTGGGTGGGAACAAAATCATCGTGTTTTTTTGTTTTTTTTTTTAATATCTATTCCAACCAACCCGCAGTTCACATACACCACACAAGCATACCAGATTTTTGTAGTCACTCAATTGGAAAAAAAAATCCCGTTTGGTGCACATTAATTGTAGCCTTGAACATGTCTAAACTCGAGCTCGACGCCAAAAGCGCGTTGGAGAAACATACCGCCGAAGCAGAATTACCTGAGATCGACGAGAGCGACCCGTTTTACCAAGAGGGACTAAACAATGCCGAAAAACAAGCGTTGGACTATGTTGATTCAAGAGGAGACGAGGAAACCGAGGTGTATAATGACGCGTTTTTGAAAAAATTATTGATCAAGTTTGAAACTGCGATAACCAAGAACATTGAAGATCGAGATACTTATCCGGATGAACCATTGAAATTCATGGATTCGGAAGCAGTGTTGGACGATGCAGTCAAGTCGTTGTCGGTGCTGTCCTCAACAGAGTTGTATCCATCGTTGATCAAATCAGGTAGCATTCAATCCTTGATTTCTCTGATCGACCATGCCAATTCTGACATTGTATACCGAGTATTCACGATATTGAATGAGTTGGTAGACGAAGATGTGGCTGAAAGCCCGGAAAACGTCCAAAAGCTTGGCGAATCGTACTTTGAGAACCAGCTAGGGGAGTCGTTGGTAAGATATGTTCGGGCGATGGATCATAAGGTTGAGAATTTAAAATCGGAGACTGCAGTTGCTGGGTTGGAATTGGTTGAAAACCTTGCCGAGAACTTTGCTTCACAGTTGACCAAAACCAAAGTGTTGGATACAATATTGGCTGAGGAGCCAATGGACGAATTGCTACCGTTCCATCGAGCAATGGCTCCGGCAGTGGTGAATATACTGATCCATACTCAGAGCGAATTGCAAAACTTTTCCAGTCAAACCATCGAGTACATTCAATCGCTAATCGCTCGATATGTAAGGAAGCCTGCCACGGAGGATGAGATGGATTATATTGAGGATGCGTTTGCCGCAAATGGGATCTATGTCAGAGATTCGAATTGCAAAGACAGCGTAAAAAATGAGGATTACTTGGACCTGTTCACAACGATTTTGAAACGAAAAGATGATTTGGTGAAACACTCCACTTGGAAAGTGATTGCCAAGGTTCTTACTGGGACGAATTTAGGTGAATTGGCGCTGATTACAATGGACAATGGGTTCGGGAAAAGGCTATTTCCTGCCTGGAGTTCTAATAAAACGGCGGTCATAACAGTCCTAGCGTCGCTAATGCAATGGTTGCCACTAAATTCGCAACAACGGATGGATTTATTGGCCGAATGCAGCTCAAAACGTGTCGCCAAACTGGTTTCACACCGCAAGGTTATCCAAGAACGGATTACAAACATGGATCTTGAAAAGCCCAACACCGATGAAGATGACCTCGCCATGGTGGAATACTCTGCTCAATTTGAATCATTAAGAGCTGAATTGGATGGCGATACTATGGACCAAATTGATATTGTCCTGGCATGGGTATCGATTGAACGGCCATCGGTAATCGATCACGCTGGCGCGCAGCCCGTCATGGCGCTTATACAGCAAAACCTAGTCCGATACCGAGATTCGTTAACCGAACTTGCGTCGGTGACAGAGGTACCTGATGAATCTGAAGAATCATATCAACTTGCCATGGCGGCGATTGAAGCCCAGCAGCTTCAAGAAGCGTTGAGCGCTTTGGTTGACAATTTAAACTAAGAGGCGGGCACGCCCTCGTGTGTGTGTGTGTTTTTTTTTTTTTCCATCACCACTTTAACATGGAATTATATACAGATCTGGATCCTGCAACTGCGGTCTATCGAATCCGTCATGCAGATCCGTCATCTCCGTTACTCTATTTCATCCCAGGAAATCCAGGGCTGGCAGAGTATTACTCTGAGTTTCTGACACATTTGCATGACAAACTACCCCAGTTGGACATTTTTTGTCCATCGCATATCGGATTCAATACGTTATCAGACTCGAAAGGTACATTAGAAGGAAGAGTCTATACACTTGATGAACAGATTCAACACAAAATTGATATTTTGAAAAATCTCACCAAGTCAAACCCTGAGAGGCCTGTGGTGATTATGGGTCATTCTGTCGGCGCTTGGATGATTCAACGAGTAGTTGTTGCATCGCCTTCAGTTAACTTTAAGCTAGTAGGGTTGTTAACTCCAACTATTCAAGACATTGCATTAAGCGACAAGGGAGCGAAATTAACAATGCTGGGCAAATATTTCACCAAACAACCAGGAGGGTTGGTAGCTCGGCTAGGTCAAGGGCTATACTGGACCACGCCACAACCTGCATTACGTCAAATCATCAAATTCGGAATGGGTGGAGATACCCCAGAGCATGCATACGAAGCGACATTGAAGATGATTTCGCGGCCAAATATTCTCAGACAGTTTGTAGATATGGGGTCTGAAGAAATGGAGCGGATTGCTGCTGAGCCGGCTGAGGATATCAATGGGTTTTGGTTGGACGAAAGGGGGTATAAAGTATGGCTATACTTTGTTAATAGAGACCACTGGGTCAAGGATGAAACTCGGCAGGAGATAATCGACCGGTATGGTGGGCTGGATCATGTTGATGTTGAATTAGCAGAAGAGTCTGATCCCACTGTGCACGCGTTTTGCGTTAGACATAGCGATTCATTTGCGCGAATGACTGCTGTTAAAATTCAAACTCTGTGTGATTTGTAGATTATTGTTGTAATTCTTTTGTATTGTTGTATTTCTGTGTTTTTAATTTAACCATGATTGAGAAAATCACGCCGTTTTTCGACTCGATTACTTATACCATTCCATCACTAATCGTGGCTAGTGGGGTTGGTCAGGCTGTTGATACAGATGATCTTTCACATGGTGTCAACGTTGCGTTGGTTGAAAGCTGTGCAGCCGTTCTGGTACTGTACCCATTGAATGTGATTGCACCGTGGGGTGCCATCAGACGAAGACTGCGACTGATGATTACGGTTGTGGCGGCATTTATCGCCTTCTTGTCGCCAATCTGGGCTGGTAAATTGATTGTGTCTTCATACTTGAAACTGGGCAAGGCCGCTGACCAGTTCATCTATCTCGCAGTGTTGGGTGTTGGCTTGTTGCTGCTGTTGGTGCGGCGTTGTCCACAGAGATGGCCAGAATTTGTGGGCAGCTGGGGCATCCAATTCTACACATTGTATATGATTTTCCAAGAGAATATGCAAGTGAATGGACCATTTGCAGAGTTTGGGACACGAATCAGGTACTTTCAAGCTCTAGCTGTGCATGTTTCGTTGTTGCAGGATTTTGCATCGTTATTGTTTAAACAAACTTTAGGTACGAGCAGCACTAGTATTGGCCAGAAAAGTCTAAAGAAGACAGCAAAGTAGTTTAGTGAGTTGGTAAGTTAGCTTTTAAAATTAAGCAACAAAAATTATTTTCCATCGGGTATTTTTTTTAATAGGATAACATGAAGAAGAAGGAAGAAAAGACAATAGCATCGTCGCAGTTGGCACGGCCACCGGCGGTTCGATATGGTCAACAGTTGTTGTATGGAATTATTGGGCTTTCTGGATTTGTACGAGCTGTGGCTAGCAAAAGCCCAATGCTTATGATACAAGGAATGTTTGTTATTAGTACACTGCTCGGGGTTTTATCAATCCCGCCATTATCAATCACTTTTTTCAAGCAAAAGGACTACTTTAATCTCGGAGTAACAACACTTGAACCAGTTTTCATCTCACTAGCTGCATTAGCCCCGTGTGAATTTTCTCGATGGTTTATTTCAAAACTGGGCGAGTGGATGGAATGGGACTCTGTAGCCATTGCAGCAGCTCATTACACTACACTAGGTATCCAAGGATACAGTGGGCTATGGAAGATTATTCAAAAATGTTTCCCAAAAAAGATTTCCGGTTATAGATTTATTTGGGCTGGGTTGATTTTGTACCCGATAGGCTATGTCCTGATTACAGCCGAGCTGCAAAGACATGAATGGATAACAGTAGTTCTAGGTGTGGGAAGCTTCATTGCAGTAGTTGGATATGGGTTGGCAATACGGGTGGCCATTTATGGCGCAATATGGCTGTATAATCGGTACATACATCAAAGTAGTAAGTGCTTCTTCAAGCAGCAGCAGCCGCCGCCTGTGGCCCCTGCGGCGGCAAAGCCTCCAAAAGCGGCAACCGGCCAAACTTGAAAAATATGTATGCCTTGCTTCTTTTGGGGCTATGACTTGATTTGTAGCACAAAAGGACAAATATAAAATTATTATTTACCACAAACAGCACAGCCCAAGCAAAATCAGCAAGAGTACGGCTGAAAGAAGGGTTTTTCACAGCCATTTTCAATGTTGGCTGTATTTGGCGATTATCAGGGCAAGATCAGCAGTTGATCGCATCGCGGGCCCGCTTTATCAAATGCGAGTTAACAAGACAGCGTGGAACACAAAGGTTGCTATTTCGCGTGCAACAGACAATAAACAAGTTCGGGATCCGAGTCACTAGTTTTTCCGGGATTGACGAGCGGTAGAAATAGTAGAACAGCAAATGTCTAGGAATGGGCTTTATGTACGAGCTAGCAAAACAAAAATACGGGTGCGGCGGAGAAGAAAGGGAATGAAGGAAGCACCGCTTAGAGAATGCCGAGAATTCTCGTGACTTTTACCCATCGACCAGGGCCGGCAGCAAGGGCAAGCCGAATAAGCCGATAAACCGACTACCCGGCTAACTACTGTCTAACCGGATCGAAGGCTCAACAAATCGTGACCCATTCTGATCCCAAACCTTTTTTAAGCCTAGAACAGGAAAAGCGGCAAACCTCGTGCTCAAGTACCTGGATTGTGCCGGCTTTATTTTCGTCCGGCCGTTGGATTACCGCACTCGGATCCGATTGAGTACAGTTTCCTGCCAGGGGAGCGTCTCGACACGCGTTCCAAAGCTTAATTAACCGTGGACTGGCCACGGTTATAGATTTGTATATAACAGCAATGAAAGAAGAGGCGGTGGAATCCACCACTAGGCGTAGTGCCGGCCGGTCTATAGATATCTATAGTTAGGTGTGGACAGCTCCGTCTAGAGGGATAGCGCAACAGGTGTGGTGTGCTCCGACTGGGCGCTTAGCAATCGTGAAAACTTTTCCTGGGCGAGCGATCTATCGACAAAATTCCAGTCAGCGGCCAGCGGAGGAGGTTCCGCCGGAGCGCACACTAGCGGGAGGACTGCCCCAGTTGAGAACAAGCCGACCTGGTCGGAGCTCAGTCTGCGGAAATCCGAAACTCCGATGTTCGATCTGCAAGTGAAAATTTTGCATTTCGGCGCACTATCGATTGGGAATCACGCCCGTTGGTGGATTTCGTGCATATTGCGCATCGAGTTT
This sequence comes from Blastobotrys apis, assembly GCA_030557665.1. Classification (NCBI taxonomy): domain Eukaryota; kingdom Fungi; phylum Ascomycota; class Dipodascomycetes; order Dipodascales; family Trichomonascaceae; genus Blastobotrys; species Blastobotrys apis. The sequence continues at coordinate 15,687 of JAKTPN010000355.1, forward strand.
AAATTAGAAAGTGAGTCGTGGGAGTGGGAGTGAGAATAGGAATAGGAGTGGAAATAGGAGTAGAAATAGCAATAGGAATATGAATAGGAATAAGCTTACACTCAATATATTCACACAATTAGTAGGTGCTGTATCATACCATCCAGCCAAACAGCAGAGCCTCAGCGCTTAGTCTTAGCAAGCAAGCAACTATATAGTGGCAGAGTCTTTGAAACCAGTCTAACCAAGCCTGGATCGGCGCTTAGAAATCAAAAAAGTAACTGCATCGAGACTAGCACTAGTCAGTCATGTGTGGGGAAATTTACGTCCGACTTGCAGATCGACAGGTCTAGTGAATAGACTGACTCAGTACTCCACAAATGCGCAAACGCTGCGAACCAGTAAGGCAAGACGAAAAAGACGGCAAAAAAACAAGCAGCATTAAACTATAGCAATACTTGTCTAATGGTTCATGATATTTTCCAGTCCAGGGGGAGGAGAGTCACAAAAGAAGAGACAATGAGAATCAAATAGCGGGGGATTTCTTATTATTACAAAGGGAAATAACAAATATATTGTGGTTGGGTAGCTCACAGGTTAGTGGGGGTAGATTTCCTATTTGGGTAGTTCTCGGGGGAAGGAAATTCTTAGTCCTCTTGGCCGCCCCGCTCAGCCCCACGCACCGTTTTCCAGCGAAGGGCCAAAAATACACGAGACTTGTGTTGCTTTTTCCTGTTGGGATGTCGATCTTAGGAGCTATTTTGCTTTCCCTCCGCAAAGGGTTTTTTTCCTCGGCGTTTAATTTGGATATAAAAGGACCCCGGTATCCCCCCCCTTCTAAATTGTTTTATTCTCTGAACTTTAAATCTTTAACGATACTTGATTTTAACCTTTCAAACACAAAACAAACTACTACATTTATTCAACAATGATTCGAAGCTGGCAAGACCGATTTCAACTTCCAAAGAAGTTGTTGTTCCCAGACATGTGTGGAATTACCTCTGTTAGCGTAACCGCTTCTCGAAGCGCTTCTCCAAACTTGGGCCCACAAGACCCGCCAGCACCAGCAGTTAACAATTTGTTTAATGCTTCTCGGTTGCGACCATTGAAGATGACCTTATCTTCTAGCTCTTTGCATGAAGTTGGAAAGCGAATGGAGGAAGAAATGAAGAAGGATGGCATGAACACTGATGATTTGGACCAATTCAGCTTGGATGGTGGCTCTACTTTGCCTGTGGTTGAAGAAAACAATGAAGGTTTGCATTACAGCGACCCATTATTGGATTCTTATCACCAGATGATCTCTGCCAGATGTGATGCTACTCGTGCATACTTGGAATTGCTTGAAAACACTCCATTGACTTTGGACAATTTCAGCACATTGGGCAACTTGGCATTTGACCAACATTTGGCTACTCTTGAAAATGTTACCAGTGATTTGATGAAGGGTGTCCACCACAACAAGCGTGAAGCTGCTCATCCATTTTCCCGAGCATTCCCAGAAACTTTGTCTGAATCTACAAAGTCCATGGCAAGCAACTTGAATGACAAGTTGAATCATCTTGATAGTACTTTGAGCCGATTGTCTCAAGTCAAGGCTGGATTGTGCTAAACAAACACAATTGCATTATAGAACCGATATTATAAAAACAAAGACTTAATGTGCTCTTTTGAAAAGAGTGTAATTTATTTATTTAATGAAATGAAAAATATATAGTAATGAAATGATTTTTTAAATGACAAAGAGTTTTCATCAATTGTAGACAATGCGATTTGAAATAGAATTGCCCCCCACGGATAGAAAAGTACATTTTTTTGCCACATCGGTTGAGTCAGCCAGCCAGCCATCCATGGTGCACCGCCGATTTTATTAAATTCTTTTTTTTTTTTTTTTTTTTTTTTATCCCTTCAGCCGCCTAGGATTTTGAATTTCGGATTTGGGATTTCCAATTAGGGACAGCTTTCCGATAACCAGTTTTAAGTCTTTGTGTGTCGATTGTTTCAGACCAAGCTTGCGTTTTTCCCTCCAAGTAAGACCCCCCAAGGCTATTCGGAAATATGCAATTAGCCCGAGTGGGGTGGCTACCCGACATTAGAGACTATTGTTTTGTTTTTTCATAGTTCATTTTTGATGCGGTTGGCGGTCGAGGAATTGAAAAGAATTGAGGGGTGTGGTTCTTTGTTCGGACCGATTGCGAATACCCGGACTGTCGTGCTAGTGCTCCCCCACAAGCTAGATTGTCTACCCGGATGATATATCAAAATTTTGCAGTTGCTCGCGATTTCTCTTTTTGAGATCTTCGGGGTAATTGGGGTACACCGTGGCTTTGCCCATTGGTTTGAGTCATAACACAATCGTCAATTCCTATGCTATTGCACTGCCAAGAGTATGTATCGATCCTAAAAATTCAACAGGCGATCAATGAACTGTTTTTCTTTTTTTTTTTTTTTTTTGCAAAATTCAATGCCCAATTGTTTCCTACTAGGCGGCCAATTCGAATGTCGTGATCGGCTTGTTGCGACTTTTCGTAGTCGCCAAGATAATAGCTACAGCGCAAGCCGCACGACTCCTCTTTTTCGTCGGCAAAGAATTAAACCGAAGTTGAAACTGGTGCCTCCTGTGTACTTACGGATTGCTTTCTTTTAGGTTTTTATTATGTAAAATGCGATATTAAAAGCCAGGCTAGGCTTTTCTCTTGTATACCCAAGATAAGCCGCGATTGTGGCAGTGTTAGGGGAAACATTGTTCTACCAGCCTCATTTATACACCACTAGACCTGTTTATTATGAAGTGGTTTGTGGTTTCACCTGCTGCTTGTAGACGAACAAGGCTGTTTCAAGCGGCATTTGCATCTACAATCGTCTTCTGCGGTTCCATTGTCACCCAAGACTGGCGTGCTGGGCTCGGTTTGAAATGCGGATTCCGAGAGATTCCATTGAATATTCTCATGCTATGTTACCTTGTCATTTCGATTCTTTTTATTTGTGATTCATTTTCAAAGAGCGGACTCCGACTGTGTTCATCGGTATATATGGGCGAAAAGCCTTCTGCTGGGCGGCTCACACAGTCGTTGGTATGTTGCTGGCGTAATAGCTTTAGTTCGCTAGAACACCGACGTTCTACTTCATAGCAGCATATCCCGCTTATCCGCCACACAACATACGGTGTGGATTGCAATAAGAAGAATTGCTTCTATCACGTAGCCATTCCGTAAAAATTTCATGCATAAAAGCTTGCACCTGAGCGGGGTAAATCTTCAAAAAGTCACGGGATCAACACCGGGGCGCGAACCGCTTCTATAACGCACGCCGTTTTAATATCCCAAGAGAGAGGGCTCACTTTAATTTAAACATTTATTAGACGTTTATTTGAGTTTCGATTAGAAGCCGCGGAAACTGTTAATATTGGTGTGGATTCCAGCTCTCACCATATTTTTATCTCTTGATGGGCGCTATTAATAGTCTGATGACAGCCGGAGTACTTGGATGGTCGAACATTGAATTTCACCATGATTCAGAGAATAGTACCGCTAAATTATCTGACTTCCACCTTGAAAATGCCTCTTATAATCTGTCATTGCCAGTTTGAGCTTGTATAGCAAATACATGTCCCGATTATCTCTGCTGGTGCCGCCGCAGTTCTTGAGGCGCATTCCATCGGCAGTGGGCTGCAGCTCTTCCAACAAAGGGGTTTTACCATTGTATTAACGCGTATTGATAATTGGCTGCACATATTCGAGTATATTGTTTTTTTTTCTAAACGACGCTTGATCGCATGATACTTGGTATTCTTTGCTGCTGCGATGAGATGTTGCCCAAACAGAAACACAATTTTTCCAAGACAAATCCCAGCTGACAAGACTGTGGAGTGGTGGTACCAACAGTCAGCTGATTCACGGTCGTTTGCTGTTTTACTCAATGAACGACTCCCTAAAGTATCAGTCTCTTCATGGCGTTCTGATGACATCCATGCATGTGTTTGGGATACTGACATCCTAGTGCTCGAATACTATTCTCTGCCCAAGATCTTGCATCCTCAAACTGTTTACCCATCGGTGGTGAAAAACAGGGCACATGAACATGGACCCACATTGTATCCTCCAAGCCGCGCTTTTTGGCGAGCGCTCGCGCACAACCCTGCATATTGATGCGGCTAAAACCTGCCAGCATATCCTGCATCGGATTAAATATGCAGTCGTGACCTTTTTTTTGTTTTCTTCTTCTTCTTCTCTCTGTGGGCCCCGAAGAAGACATACTGCGTTACCCTTTGTTTGTGTAATTTTACACTAGGAACTATCCGAATTGTGCATATATGTGGATCCGGGCCCTGTAATAATTTTTCTTCAAACTCGGGCCCTTGATGTATAAATTAAGTGGGTCATCCCCCGATTTTACAAATTTTATTTCTTCTCTTCTCTTCTCCTGCTTCGTCTTCCTCTTCATTCAGTCCAATACCCAACATGGCAGTTTTTTCACCAAGAAATATCGATTTCAAACATCCGTTGACTATCCTACGGATCGTACAGATCTTTTTCAGTATTCTGGTACTTGCCCTTGCGGCGGCTGCTATTAGCGGGACAACGAGCTCATACTTTTACCATTCTTATTACGGTTCAGATGCGCTAGCTATATTCACTTCAGGGATCACTTGGATTCTGGTGCCATTGCTCTACTTCGGTGTCATCTCACCAGACGTTAAGCCAATGTCGTTTGTTCATCTTGGTTTCGAGATCATGCTGAATATCTTCTGGTTTGCTACTTTTATTGCGTTGGCTGTCGAACACGGAGGCACTACATGTCGTGGATTTAAAATTGATTTTTGTGCCGTTGGAAAGGCTGCTGCTGCCATGGCTGCCATTGCCTGGGCTGCGTTTTGCGGAACAACTTACTTTGCCTGTCGAAATTTCCTCAGCGGAACCCGCGGCGACCAGGAGTTGTCTCCAGATGACCTTGAAGCCAATGCCAATCGCGATGACGGGATAAAGGATGTTTCTACTGCACCTGCGGAGGCTGTTGCGCCAGCTCCTGCTCCTGCTCCTGCTGCCGAACCTGTCGCTCCGGTTACTGGTCATCCAACAAGCACGGATCCAGTTGCAAAGTAAGCTATATTCGCCCAATCGCTGGCCTGTCTTTTAAGTTTCAATTTATTTTATCGTTTAATTTTTTTTTTTTTTGGTTTCGGGTTTTTCATTGTAAAACATTATAATTTATATACCCTTTTAATATAATTCCAGTTTGTTCGTTGTGCACGCAAAGATATTGCAGCCGTATCTACCCGGTTTAACGAGTTGCTTCCTCGACAGGATCGACAGGATCAACAGGATCAACAGGTAGTAAAGGCATAGACTTGACATCTGGCATGTGACATGTTCCAGTGGTAACATACCATCAGTGATACCTCTCATCTCAATAGTATTGTCAGTAGAAGCATCGTCCTATCATTCATAGCATCATTGTGTTTTTGCTGGTCCGCCGCACAATAAACGGCGTGAATTGTAATAAAAAGAGACACACTTCAGCCTGTGGAAACTAGCTAACCGAATTTCTAAACCATTTTTATTCCATAAAAGCTTTTGGTTTTAATAATCGAAGAGGTGGAAGAAATTATACATGATGCCACTGGCGATTGGATCGAGTCAGCTCGTTGGACCGTGAGAGTGTTCGATTATTGAAACAATACAAGACGATACAGAGCTCCCCCACAACCCGAATTTTAAAATAGGTTTAGCTTAGAAAACTACAGTTTATTCATTTTGTCTTTGCTTTGTGCTTTTCAGCCTGTTTTACATTTACGTTGATCCCAGCTAATGAATCAGGACCGTCCGCTGATTGCGGTGTGAGCCGCACTGTTTTGCCCGTTTGTGCACCCAGCAAAACCGATTTTGGTTTCTGGTACCTGAGCCACCATGAACCGTTGCATAAGGCTGCTGCGAATGTAGTCTTGTTAATGCTTCTTTTGTATGGGGTTCTAGCTAGGCGAGTTCCGAGCTTGGTTTTTAAAGACTACGGCCTGAACAAAAAATGGTACCAGAATTGAAATATCGTTTGGACGCAACTGACAGGATTCGGCTCATCTCGGCTAGGAAATGGATTGAGATGTGTAACAAGATGTATGAAGTGTATGGTGTGCCACACTTCACTAGTGGCTCATGGGTTCAACACGATTTGATGAGGTAGCATGTCCCTATGGGACTGTAGTTGACCAGTTGGTCAAAACCCAGAAGTCTGAGGAAGCCATGCCCCCTCTGTGCCCAAGAACGTTAATCTATGGTGGATAATTCCCAGGAGTGAAACTTGGTGATGCCCGTCTTCTCAGGTGTCGTTTGACTTATGGCTTATTCCGCTGATAAGAAGGGCTTAACATCCGGGTAACAGAATCGCACGCACGGACCAACTCCGGCAAACCTTAAAAGTCTTATATCAGATCTAGAGTTAGAATCCAAAATGTAAACAAAAACACCAAAAAGGGAAGAAGAAGTTACAAATAAACACGGGATATTCACCAAAACCGTTGAGTACCAACGATTTCATATCGGGAGCTTGCCGAACGCTCGCTCATTTGTGATCAATCACCAACTCTGCCGATCTGCACTCTTGCGTTAACCGTTTTTTCCCTGTTTCTTTCGATTGGGTTTCCGATCGACTTTGACACACTGCACGTTTTTTGGTTTTTCCC
>JAKTPN010000355.1:22361-63226 GCA_030557665.1 Blastobotrys apis
CATATACTAAAGTCAAGAGTTGTTTCAGTTGACATTTTCACATCCCATCCATCCATTCCATTTTTGCATTTCATCAAAAATTTCTGCTCTCGCTGGCATTTGCATTCGCCATGGACTCCAGATTTGTACCCGAATATAGACGAGATACATTCAAAACCCGCGTTTCCTCATACAATGAAAGCGACAGGAGGAAACGACGAGATGCACAGGTATCCGAGCTAAGGAAATCGCGCCGTGAACTGAAAATGGTCAAACTCCGCACATCTATGGAACCCGGGGTCGAGAATGACAGTGAGGAGGACGAAAATGAACGTGATGAGAGCTATTTTTACGAATACCAATACGAACAACGGTTATACAAAACATTGGAAAAGATTCGCACTAGGTTGTATTCAGATTTAGATATGGACCATCGATCCGCAGCGAGATTGGCAAGGGACCTAGTCTCGTCATCGGATGAAGCTCCACCGATCCAGCATCTGGTGGAATACACAGGCATTCTACCCAGGTTGGTGGAGCTGCTACTAAAGTCAGAGGATCCAAAGACCCAATTTGACGCAGCATGGGCAGTTACAAACGTGGCTTCGGGTACCCAAGAACAGACAAGAGCATTGATGGATTGCGATGGGGTTTATGCATTGGTGAATGTATTAAAAAGTTCCACCAAACGAGAACCACAACCAGATTTCATCCTCGCCAACCAGGTGATTTGGGCGCTGGGGAATATCGCCGGTGATGATTATCGGTATCGAGACTGGATCTTGAGTTTGGATGTGGTACCTAGTATATTGATTCTGATCGACAATTTACCACCAGAGCAAAATGTGACCTGGGCATTGACGAATTTGTGCCGGGGTAAAGAACTGGAAGGTCAATGGAGCCGGCTGAGACCGCTGGTACCTGGGCTGAAGAAACTATTGCATATTGGAGAACATGAAGGAATCAGTAACACAGCATGGGCGTTATTTGGACTGTGCAGTACAATCAAAGAGCCAGCGATCAACACGGTAGAACCGGTAATGGTTAATGATCTATGCAGGTTGCTAGATAGTCGGTCAGTGACTGTGAGGATTCCAGTACTCCGGACAATCGGGTCGATGTTGAGCACACCTAACCGAATCCAATCATTTATCAACAACCAGGGGGTGTTATCTCGAGCAGAGACGATTCTAACAGACCCGAATTGTAGTTCGCTTCATCAAGACGCATGTTTTGTACTATCGAATATTGCTGCAAATGGAGACGCCGCTCAAGTCGGTGCGATGCTATCACGAATGATAGTCTATGTGCTAAGAGCGATCAATCATACACATATCCCCACCAAGATTGAAGCGTGCCATGTGATAAAGAATGCATTGTTCAACCGCGACGTGACGCCTCAGTATGCCCAGCTTATCCTGGTTGATAAAGGGGTAATTCCTCCATTGTGCAAACAGCTAGAGCCTACTGCTGATAACCTGGCGTTGAAACTGTGCCTGGAATCGCTGAAACAGGTGCTGGAAAACGGCAGAGCGAAAATGACCGACGGAATCAACGTGCTGGCGGTGTATATGGAACAATTGGGTGCGGTGGACCGAGTGAATAGGATTGCAGACGAGACCAAGAACCCAGACATTTACCAGCTGGCGTGTGAAATGGTCGATGTGTATTTTTCTGACGATTCGGCCAATCGCTTTTAGTCTATTTCTAAAGTGTTGATAGTATGAGTAACCTGTGGCTGTATGTGACTAATCTGTGTGTATAAAATAATCTGTATTGATGGCACCATCTCTTATCGATATGCGGCATCATAGCAATCCTTTCGGGGGCCGCTCCACATTTTAAGCTGACTAACCTGTCGGCCCGCCGTTATTTCTCGATCTAGGTTTGTTCTGGCGCCGCGCCAAAGCAAAACTGTTGTTATCAGCAGCACACACCCACACCGCACAAAATAAAACCGCGGCGCTAATTCTCTTTGAAACCAGACAGCAATTCCATGTACAAGCCCTTTTACTATATTCTTCAACCATCATGACTCGAAGGGATTTGCCACAACAAAGCGAAGACAATACGCAGCCGTTGATAAATGATGGGAGTTCTCAAATGTCAATCGACAGCTCGGAAATACCCCATCGCACACCGTCTCCACTACTTGCGTTGATAATATACTTTATCTTTGTGTTTGGCCAAACATTCATCACAACTGCAAATATCGATGTGTTGCTGATGCTGATTTGTAAAGATGAGTATAGAGAAAAATCCTCAGTGACGACTTTTGCTTCATCTGGAGGAGGCTTGAATCAAGACCCTCGGTGTAGACAAGGCACTGTTGCTGGTAGAGTGGCGGCTTTTGCATCCTACGATGTTATCATCACCAGTATTCTAGGGGTTTTAGTAGTACCAAGATTGGCGGCATTGTCGGATAAGGTTGGCAGGAAACCAATTCTATTGTGGGGAGCATTGTCTGCTGCAATGAATGACTTGGTTAGAGTTCTTTGTATTCGATACCCAGATGTGTTTAGTTATCGGTGGTTGCTACTAGCATATTTCGTTCGAGGAACTGGAGGAGCTTGGCCAGCGATGCAAATGCTTAATGCTACTTATATTGCGGATTGTACCACCTCGGAGACAAGGTCGTATTTCCTGGGATTGTTGGACGCCTTTTTCTTTGGGGCTCTTGCATTAGGGCCGTTTTTGGGCAGCATTTTCTTGTCAGTAAGTTATTCATTCGAGCACATGTTTTCAGTTACATTGGGGTTGGATTTGCTATACTTTACTTTGCTTTGGTGGTTTATTGCCGAATCTCGGCCTAAAGCGGCGCAAGTGGAAGCGAGGTATAGCAATGACCATAGCCATAGCCTGTTCAACATTTTTAAGCCATTGAAGAAACTAGCGTTCAATAATGTTCGTGATAGGGTGCATCGACGTAATGCTCGGTTGTTGGTGGCATTGATAGCGACGGTTTCGGATATTGGATTTGGTATTTCACCTATTTTTATGATTTATTCAGAGTTTATATTCAAATGGACGTCGATCGAGACGGGGTATTTGATGACAACTTTTGGAATTGCAAGGACTGTGGTACTCGGGCTGATTTATCCTGCGTTGGTTGCATTTTTGAACTCCAAATGGCATGTATCGCATAATAATCTTGACAGAAATGACCTGTTTTTGATTCGAGTAGGGCTGATAATTTGCAGCATTGCGTTTGTATTTATCAGTCGGGCAAAGGATGGTACCGGGTTTGTGGGTGGCATCTTACTGGATTCGTTTGCTGGGGTATTGATTCCTACAATGAAGAATGGGATTATCAAATATGTTGACCCGGATAGTATTGGTCAAGTGTTTGGGTCGATTTCGTTTTTGACCAGTATTACAATGATTGTAGCCACTCAGTTGTTTTTTCGAACTTTCCAAGCAACAGTGAGCTTCAGGCCGCAAATGGTATTTGAAATTGTTACAGTAATGTTTGGTGGGTTGTTCTTTTCGACATTTACCATGACTCCGTCGTTGCACGATCTAGAAGATGAGTTTGATAGTGGTCACAATCACGAAGTGTAGCAGAGTGTAGATTTTTAGATGCGGCTTTATATATATATTTATATATTATTATTTTTTGGTTTATACACTCTGGTGGCGGCTGCCAAAAGTCAAAAAGGTGAAACGTACATGCACTGTGCAGATTTGGAAACAGGGTTGTATAGCGACGGGGGGTTAGCTGCAGGAAGACCAATCACAGCTAGGATTTGACAGGTTGGCACCTTTCAAGTCAAAATCAAGGTTAAATCTTAAAGGGTTAGGGGTCAAGGGGGTGTGTCGAATCAAGGTTTAAAATTCAAAAAGGGTAGAAATGATTCCTATACAGGGGTAATTAAGTGTACATTTTGGATCGTCAATATCGGGAGGAGCTAGCCCTTGCTGGTCTTCTGGCGTCATGGGGAGCGTTTTTCTAAGGAGATGCGAAAATTTCCACCTCCTGATTTTTCCCTTTCTTTTCTTTATTTCTTTATTTGACCCACGAACTTTTTCAGTTCTTTATACGAACACGAACAAAAACTCCACGATTTAGGCAATCTCAATTTCAAGATGAGTCCATCTCCATCTCTCGATCGTGTTACAAAAGTTCCATCGGCCGCAGTGGTATGGTAAAAAAAAAATTAACAGGGTATTGATGCTAACTATGGACAGTTGCGTGCCAAAAAGGTACAAAAACGTGGACTCAAGTTCACAATCATGCTATGTGGTCCTTCAGGATGCGGTAAATCCACATTTATCAACACATTATGTGGCCGTGAAGTCGTCAGTACATTGAATCAACCAATACTTGACCCTTCTGTAGCTCATAAAGATCCAGGATTAGATATCGTTCCAATCACTGAAGACTTGCCTGATGATCGTAATGGGTTGCTTTCAGTTAAATTTATTGATACTCCAGGATTCGGAGATAACTTGGATAATAACCACGCGTTCCAACAGCTTTCACAGTATATCGACCAACAATTTGATCAAGTTTTGGCTGAAGAATCGCGGATTCGAAGAAACCCAAAATTCACCGATAACCGAGTCCATGCGTTAATTTATTTTATAAATGCAACCGGTCATGGACTTCGAGAGGCGGATATTGAGTTTATGAAGTTAATGGGGTCAAAAGTAAACGTGATTCCAGTGCTTGCAAAAGCAGATGCATTGACAGAAGATGAGTTGAAGTTGAATAAGCAGTTGATTATGGAGGATGTTGATCATTACAACATTCCGGTTTATCATTTTCCAGCGGATAGTGAATCTGATGAGGAATCTCAGGAACATAGCTCGTCATTACGAGCGTTGCTACCGTTTGCGGTTGTAGGTGGCACTCAGTTGATGAAGGTCAAGGGTAAATCAACATTGGTAAGACAGTATCCATGGGGGGTTGTTGATATTACAGATCCAAGAGTATCTGATATTTCGGTAATATCAGAAGTGCTTCTTCAAACCCATCTTGCGGAACTCAAGGACACGACTCATGACTTTTTGTATGAAAACTACCGGACTGAAAAGCTTTCACATGAACCAGAGACCAATATCAGGAGCCCTATACCACCTGCTCATGCGGCGAGTATGCAAAATCAACAGCAACACCACCAACAACAAGGTCAAGAAAATGGATACCGATCTGCTTCTGCTTCGTATGTGTTAAGAGAAGAACAGTTGCGGCTGGAAGAAGACAAGCTGCGATCGGTGGAGTTGCGTGTACAGGAGGAAATTGCAAAGAAACGGGAGGAATTGCTGAAACGAGAAGAAGAGTTGAGACAGTTGGAAGTGAGGTTGCAGCAGGAGGCTAAACAGTTGGAAGATTTACACTTGAATTCTAGTGATGATATTGAAGCGTAGTTTTTGAGTTGGAGTCAACTTAGCGTTGTAATGGGTGGGTTGTATTTTTTTTTTTTTTTTTTTTTTTGGAAATTCTTCGTTATACGTTACGTTATAATAATACAAAAATGATGATGACAATGATAATAATAAATAAAAGAGCTCTAGAGAGCAAGTTTAGAAAAACCCCGGTGCTATTCTTCGCACATCTAATACAAACTCCATGCTTCGTATCTTTGACGTTGTTTGGTCGTCCACTTCCACCACAATCTCTGGATCTAGCCGTAAGATCCGCCCCCTGCTTTTTTCCACCAGGCTTTGAATCATGAACCGTGAAGCTTTGTTATCTTGGTGAGGATTTAGGTAGACGTAGAACTTTCGCTTCATGGTGGTCTGTTTGGTGTGTTTAGTGTAATAAGTAAATGCAAAGGTAAAGGTAGAAGTAGAAGTCAGCGGATGCACTAGGTTGGTTCAGGAAATCGCGGTTGATTTATACTTTCCCCAGGATAGAGGTGAGGTCATCTGATTGTGGCGTACGATGATGTGACTAAATTTTCGTGTTTTATTTTATTTTCCCCCAGCCTAGTTACCCTCAAATAAGGTATAGGGCCGTGCCGATCGCTACGCTTAAAACAGCCGCATTTTTGGGGAATGACGTCGAAGTTTTAATGGCCAGTTAGCTTTAACACTGTGCTTACGGTTATCGGTGGCGTTGGGCGGGCGAAACGAAGCACGCACCGTAGCGGTTTGGATTAGTTGGGTATAACGCGAAACGAGAGCATTAAAAGTGGTCATTTACAAGGCAGTCAAACGTACGCCAACAGACAAGGATACGTCAACTAGTAGTGCGCAGTGTTTGTTTTTTTTCGCTGAAACAAATAAAATTCCAGATCCACCAGATACAGATTCAAAAATTCTAATTCAGATCCAGATCCAGACTCAGACAGAGACTGAAATTCAGGGGTGGGAGTTTCGTTTCAGACTGGGGTTGTTTTAGGAAAAAACGCCTAATTCCATCTCCCAAAGCGCGAATGAGTGCAAGGGTTTCTGGCCACGTGCATCATTGGGCGGTTTGAAATAGAACAGTAAAGGGTTATAACCCTCGTTCACCACGGTTTGGATTATTCAAGTATTAAACGTATAAGCAGCGGTGGCATCAGGACGTATCGCTTTGACAGTGTCCAGTCCACGCAAAAATCTAGCAGTAGTTGCGTTTACATAGACTAGTAGTTCATTTTTGGCTGTGCTGCCGCCGTTTTGCTGGTCATTGCTGTTTTGCACAAAAATATGTCCTCCAGATCGGTTGATGGTCATCTCGAGTTCCTGTAATAGGTGGCTATCCAGTGTATTGGTAGTGATGCGGTATATCATTGTAACCAAGCGTGATGAAGTGTCAACGGGGTGGCTTAAGGGGTTTATATACATCTGAAAACGGTCTGGGTTATTAAATTTTAGTGTATTTGGCGCCGTATTGTCATTGTCGTTGTCATGGCCATGGTCGATTTGAGGATTGACTTGTTGCGGTTAGTCTATCTGGTAGTGTGGTGGTTTGAAGCCGCACTAAGCTTAATCGGCTCTCCGATACACCGGACGCAGATCTTATACGTCAAGGGTTTGTTTTTAAACTCACCGGCAACCGGGTTTAAATAAGGAGACGTCCGCCTGCTTTGAATTAATGCATACGATCGAATTTGGATGTGTGCATTGATTGGGAAATTTCTAAGGTGGTTTTTTAGCAAGGCTGATCTTATATATAGATTCAGTATTTTTGTGGATCATGCGCAATTGCCGAGGAAATGATCAGTATGTGTAGTTTTTTTTTTCTTTCTATATTTGGGTTTAAATAATCGGTCTTGGGTCATCGAGAAAACCCATCTATCAAAGATTTCCGATCTAGGAGTAGTGCATTCCAACAAGAAATTAAAAAAAAAAAACAAAAAAAAACCAGAAACAATGCGAGGTGGTTTGTAACGATAAACGATGGGTTGATTTATTCAAAAAAGGAAATCCCTATATTATTATTTCCAATAGTTTGAAGCGATGATCCCATCTGACCTTGATCTTGAATCGTCGAGGAATCACTGTCCATAGGGTTGGATGTTTTGGGTGATGCGATGCCCGTCGCGAAGTATTTAATTGCTGGCCTAGCTGAATTAAACATAGTCTGGCCGAATTAAATATCCAACGAAAAAAATAAAACAGAATTAGATTAGTAGTACATATAAACAGAAATTAAATTAACAATATACAATATTTTAGCTTTTGACGAGTTTGATTTTCCTTTTCTTTAATAAATAGAATGCCTTTTTTGTTTGGTTTCCCCTCCTTTCTCCTTCTTCACGCTAGCACGGTGCCATGGACTTTACATACGACAAGGTCGTCAGAATGGCCGCAATCTCTCGATTCGCAACCACTTGCAAATCATGCGGAGTAATTTTTGCTTCGAAGAATCCTCCCCGGGATTTCAAAATGTAATATGCTCTTTGACGGTCTTGTTCTGACGCATCGTCGTAAAATCGTAGAAGATATCGACCTAGATTGATTCTCATTGCGGATATGATATTTTTGTAATTTTTAGGGTGTAAATGGGGCTGTGAATTAAATGCAAAAAAAATGTAAAGACTGACGAATATTTAAATATAACAGAAAGAAAGAAAAAACAGCAGGACTATACCCAGTTTAAATAAAATTTAATCCTTGGAATAGAAAAACCACAAAAAAGTAAACTACCCACATGAAAGGGAAAATAAAAATAAGGGGGAGTTCGAACAGCAGGATAATCTATTACTCTAAAAAGCAATAGCAATGTATGATCTTCAATGCTTCTGTATCGAGGAATGCCATATCTCGAGCTGTAGGTATTTCAAGGTTAGATACTATGAGTCGATTTGAAAAAAAAAAACCATTTTGGAGTACTGATTTTCTATGCAGTGCATGTACATGGTATTAATGCAGAGGTAGAAATTGGGGTTTTTTTTTTGACAGGTTACTTTTTCATGCTGACTGCTGGCTGTTTAATCAGAATAGGTTACTTACGTCTATAGTTTAGTATTTCTTGGAGGGGAATTTGTATACCATTCAAAAAGCACGCAGCTGTTTTCGTCATTACCATTGCATTGGTATACTGAAAAGCACCCCCCTCAAAAACCCCAAAACCCGGCAAATTCACTCCCATTTTCATAATCAACAAGGTGTCTTTGATTAGCGACTGAAAAGTCTTAGACATGGAGTCATGGATCTCCTCTCCTCTTGACTCCTATCAAATGCACCCGACCTAACCAGGGGTATGGTGGCCATAGCCCTCGGAACCAGCCAACCACAAAAGCTTGAATCAATGTTCATTGCTTCGAGGAACCCTGTTAGACAACCTGCATATGGAGAGAGAGATCCCAGACCGGTTTTGAAAAATTTTTATTTTCCATTGTTCATTTTAATCCTGCACGGTGTCAAACATCCTAGTCAGTTTTTTAATTCTGTTGCTCATAGCCCGCGTTTTTTTGAGGGGATCGTTGGGAGGGGTGGGTCTATAACCCAACTAAACCTGTCTTCCAAGAACTCTCATGCAAGTCGATGAGTTTCCCAATCGGTTTTGACGTCCTGTTGCTCAATAGAATATAATTTTTATTGAAGACGAGAGCATGGGCTGCACAGATCCTGTACAGCACATCAGTTATTATCTATGCATCTTTCTGTTTATTTATGCATGCATACCTATATATAAAGGTCACCGCCCCCCCTCCACTCTCCGTAATTGTCTAATACTGTGGTGTAAAATCCAAATCCGATGCGGCGCATAACTTTTCAATTAAAAAGATCCGTATTCGCATAGACTGCACGATCTTTACATACTTTTTTAATCTCTTTGAAATTCTTTATTTTTTTTTTGCTTTTACAACTTTGCTCCAGGCTTTTCATAACTGTAAAACCCCTTCCCACTCTTAACACCAAGCCACCCAGCATCGACCATCTTCCCCAACAAAACCGATGGGCGGTACTTTGAATCTCCAGTATCATGGTACAAGACGTTCATGATTGCATAACAAGTATCCAACCCGATAAAATCGGCCAACGCTAGCGGACCCATCGGCATTGCACAGCCATTTTTCATAATATTATCAACATCTTCCTTTTGTCCAACCCCGGTTTCCACACAGATGATCGCTTCGTTGATATATGGCATCAACACTCGGTTTGCCAAAAAACCTGGAGAATCCTGAGATGTTGATGTCTTTTTGTTCATTCGTTGTGTGAATTCCAACGTTTTGGATAAAACTTCTGGAGATGTTTGAAGACCTTGAATGATTTCAACCCCTGGTTGCACCGGAACTGGGTTCATGAAATGCACACCAATAACTCGTGATTCGGCACCTTTGGCAGCAGCGGCGATCTTGGTGATCCCGATGGATGATGTGTTTGACCCCAAAATAGTATGAGACTGCGTGGCTTGAGCCAATTTGGCAAAGATCTCGGACTTCAACGATTGGATCTCTGGTACAGCCTCAATAACCATATCGACATTACCTACCCCCTTTTCGAATTCGGTTGTGACGGTGATTCGAGATTGGATTTCCTTGGCATCTTCTTCACTGATTTTTCCTTTACTGACACCCTTGGTTAATAATTTTTCAATAAAAGATTGACCCTTGGCCAACGATTGCTCGGAATTGTCCACCACGTTGACTGGTACTTTAGCGCTAGCAGCAGCCACATAGGCAATTCCGATCCCCATTTGACCAGCACCCAACACTGCTAGTGAACTAACCGGGTTGGTAATTGCACTGGATGAGGTATTAGTAGACATGGCTCGACTATTTTTCACAAACTGTCGAAACGCAAACATTGTTGTTGTAGAGTGTGGAGTAGTCCCAAAGTGGCCGAGCTCTTTCTTTTATAACCTCGGGTATCGGTTAAGCGGGGATAATTTCGGCCATGTGCCGGAGCAAAACATGTTTCTTTTCTGTTTAGACAGCTTCATATATTGTGATGTAGTTGATGATTTTCTTCAGATAATTTTCTTCTACGACTTCACTGTATTTGTCAACGTTTTTGCAATGCTAACCTTTCGTACGGGTTTTGCCCAGCAGGAAGAACGATATCTGGGGCCCAGCCGACTTGTCCGAAGTTTAGTTCCACGTGCGGAATCAGATTCAAACTTTGTTATCCAACAGAACACTGTCTAGTCCTTTTTATCGTTTTTTTTTTTTTTTCTGTCAACGACGAAAGTTAATGCAAGCTTCAAAATACCCATCTTACATGATAAATCCTGGGCCAACTTGTCTTTCATATACGGAGGATATTTGAAATGAGACTTATATACATTTTCTAGTATGCAAGTATTTTCACAAATGCATCAACGATCGATTCATTGGAGGGCCCAATCTCAGCAAAGGTTTTCTTGATAAACCTGGTATACCACTGGTTGGCCAAAATTCTGTCTCATTGGCACAATTCTCACAATATGTTGAAACAAACCCGGGTTGCAATCGTGTCGTTTCAATACCAATTTCAACCACCCAGGTTGGAAGAAGTGGAACCCAATTAACTGTCGGTTATTGTTGTTATTATTATTACTAGAGGTACCACTAGAAACTCTTTCAGTAAAGCCGGAACCACCTTGTTAATAATACCAATCTGGGTCAAAATCACCAATATCGACACACTGGCGAAACACCCACTCGCTGGGTCCATGCTAACATCATCAACTGTTTAATGATCGGACTCCCATCCACATTTGGATTGCCTTCATCCGCCATATAGCATATCATGTCAAACAAAATACGTGGATAATGCACACAATTGTTACCCGCCATGGAGTATAATAGAACCCACGCCTCCAATAGCTCCATTTCTCGGATTTAATACCCATAAAGCTATAAATATTGCTTTTCAACTGCCGAAAAAAATTATATAATCCGCAAGTATGAACCTATCACTGATTTCCAACTCCCACACTAAACAATCACAAACCCTTAAATGCTTGATAATTCGGGTTGAAGATCAAACATGCGGCTCATGCACCTCATCCCCCACAGACTTACCCGGAAGCCTCCGCCTCCAACCGTCGTATTCTGATTGCGCTATTAAATGCGTTGCCGCACAACCAAAATGCGACCGCCCGCCGCGACGGAAAAACGCCACTTCTTTATTTAACACTGCATATGACGGCAGACATTGATACTTCCACATTCGTAGCGACTCCTTCGTCTCCTTTTGAACTAGTGGAGGATAATATAGAAGACGCAGTGGTCATCATGTCGAATACTAGCAGAGTACAGCTATTGTTTTCAAAATCAAAGGTATGTCTTGTCTCTCTGGCGCTAGAAACGGTTAATCTAACAAAGGTACTACAGGTTTATGTCCATCCTACAAAATCAGCAAAGGATAACATCCCCGGGTTTGTTGCATTGGTAAGACGAAAAAACGCACTGGACAAGGAAATCCTATTATCTTGGATTCCGGAATCAGTTCTTCAATCTTCTGATGACTATGATTCCTATGTCAAGGTGGATCTGGAGCCTGGCGCTCCAGAGCCAGTGGCAAACCAAGTACTGGTATCTGCGCCACCCAGAACATCCCTGAGTTCATATGCATTTTCAATCCCACTACGTGATATTTATTCTATTCAGATTCGACCTCCTTCTTTAGGATGGTGGGATGGGTCAGTTGTGGTTCATACCCGGTCTGAAGAAACCCAGCCTGCATTGTTTTTCCATGATTCGGAATCGCAAAGTACAATACTTCAACGACAACAACGCGCCAAAGATTTTAATCCGTTCTCGAATGGTGGTAATGAGTTCTTTTGGGGAGGTGAACAATTTATTCAATGTTTAAAGAACTTTGCAGTGTTGGAGAAGAGTACTTTGGAGCCGTCTATTGTTTTGGTGAATCCAGAACCAGAAGACCGAAGGTCGTTTTCTCCAAAAAGTGCCACAACCGTTAGTGAAGATTCGTTGACCAAGACTTTTAAAGATGCAAGATGGAATATTTTGCAGAAATTGGCAAGAGTGACGCAGTTTTCTCGTAAAGCGGCTCAAAATGTTATCGACAAGTCGCCACCGCAGGTTAAAACATTGTTGAATAAACCAGAGGTGCAGAAAATTGGTGATGATTTTGACGTTGCTAGGGTATATTTGGCGAAATGGGCTATGGGGATTGCAGAAGAAGCAGAGCGATCGCGAACTCGGATTGTGTGGAATGATAGTTTTCAAGAAATGGATCACGATTTTGAAATGCTCAATGTTGATGTCAATGTAGAGAGACGCAACGAAGTTGGTGAAGCGGAATGGAGAGCGTTTTTTGATCTCACTGGAAGATTGTGCATAACTCAAACAGAAGTTAAAGAACGGATTTTCCATGGAGGTTTGGCTCCTGCAGTTCGTCAAGAAGCATGGTTGTTTTTAACTGGTGTTTATCGATGGGAAAGTGATGACGAAGAACGCAAGGCAATTATCAGTGAACGGCGTAATGAATATCATCGATTGAAAAGGAAGTGGTGGGATGACACGGAAAAGCAAACGAATGATGAATTTTGGAAGGATCAAAAGTCGCGAATTGAAAAAGATGTCCACCGAACTGATCGAAATATTACATTATTTGCAGAGAGTGATACACCACATCCGGACCCGGATTCTAGATTTGATAGTACAAATCCGCATTTGGAGCAGATGAAGGACATGTTGATTACTTATAACGAGTATAATGAGAATCTGGGGTATGTTCAAGGGATGAGTGATTTGTTGTCGCCGTTGTATGTGGTTTTCCAAGACGATGCGGTGGCATTTTGGGCATTTTGTTCATTTATGAATCGAATGGAACGAAACTTTTTACGAGATCAATCTGGCATGCGGGAGCAATTGCTGACACTGGCACATTTGGTGCAATTTATGCTACCAAAGTTATATGATCACTTGGCTGAAGCAGATTCTACCAATTTCTTTTTCTTTTTCCGAATGTTACTAGTGTGGTATAAACGAGAGTTTATATGGGGCGATGTGCTGCGGCTGTGGGAGGTCTTGTGGACGGACTACCAGAGTTCGCAATTCCACTTGTTTGTAGCGTTGGCGATCTTGGACAAGCATAAGGATGTGATTATGGAGCATTTACAACAGTTTGACGAAGTGTTGAAGTATATGAATGATTTGAGCATGACATTGGATTTGGAGGCGATTTTGACTCGTGCGGAATTGTTGTTCAATCGGTTCAGAAGTAGTGTGGATATGGTGGACCGTAGAGTTCAAGAAAGAAGAGAGGCAGAGAATGGCGACGAGGAGAATCAGAAGCCATTGCCGGAGATTTCTTCACAGTTGCGGTCATTGTTGTCGACGGAGATTGTCGAGGTGCATGAACAAGAACGAGCTTCGGATGTAGGTGGAGGATAAGTAATTGAATTTTATGGTTTTTTTTTTTTTTTCCTCCTGAACTTATGGTTCGTCAAACATTGCCCATGGGTTACTGCCCTCTTCAGTTGTTGCCGCTCTAGAATGGGCGCCTTTAATCGCACTAGTTTGTAGTCCCGCCGCATTCAAATCGGCATAAAAGTTTCCAATGACGGCCTGCTTTTTGGTCTTTTTCAGCACGCGTTTCCTGAGAAACTCGAGCCATGTTTCCTTGGTGATTTTTTTGCCACGATGGAACTCGCCAAAGTATGCATAAAAATCGCCATTGATTGTCGTCATGTCGGTCCCGGGCGGGTATTCCCATTGCGCGGTGGTGAGGATGATTTGGGCGTCCAGTCGGTTCAACGCGAGTTGGAAGTCTTTGGCGTTATTTAATTTTCCGGTCTCTAAGTCATCGAGCTTGTATAAGAACTCCTGCATGACTTGCGGCTCGGCTATGATGGGTTTCTTCAGTAGGCTCACCCTCATGTTGCTTTGATTTGCCATTCGTTGGAGCAGGATCTTGAGTTTTTCATGCACAGATAACCGAGTTCGCGGGTAGATCCCGTCTACAAGCCCTGTTAACGCTTCCATGGTTTGCACAATACATTCAATCACCACCGATCGGTTTAGAACTACAGATTGTGGATGGAACGACGCTGTCAGTAAGAACGCCTGTTCCAATGGACTATAATCCCCCGGTGGTGGCGCAACTGCAACCGCGCTAGAAACCGGCAACGGTCTCGAAATGTCCGGAACTGTATACTGCTTGTTGTTGTACCACCCATTATGGATCACAAACCGCGCGTAATCCATGTCTTTTCCGTCCATCAGCCCGTCTAGTAACTGGAGATCAAAGAATGCAATCCCGTCTGGCCGTTCATCACTTTTCAGCTCGCGGAAAATGCTGCGTGACGAAATGTTCAGACTAGAGCCACTAGGAATATCTGTAGGCTCGCCGCCGGTTGCTTCAAGCCATGACTTGACCTGGTCGATTTGTTTCTGGAAAAATGCGTCTGTATCCAGGTACAACTTCATGTTGTTGTCGTATGGGTCAAGAAGTCGGGACCGTGGAATAACGCGCGCGCCGCGTAATGCAAAGCCAGCGTGATGATGGATAGCGAGGGGAAGAGGCGGTTTTGGTTCAAAACAATGGTCAACTATAGAATTGTTTTTAGATATTGTTGAGAAGATGCTTTGTTTATCAAAACGCGTAAACTAGTTTATAAACGCGATATATACGATGCGGTCTTGTACGAACGCCGCACCAGCGTAAACTGCCAAGCTACATCTGATTGTCCGGATCGGGAACGACTGTATGGATATTCATGGAATGAAACGGTTCAGTCAGCCTTCACACACGGGCCAACTCGGAAACAATGCTAGACAGACTCGGCCGAGCCCTAGTTTGGGTTTGTTATGAGGTGACCCATAGCGACGATCCCATCTTTTTTTATATGAATATGCAGCCCATTCTGAGAGATTTTATCAGATCTTGAACTTGCAAAGTCGTGCGCTATGCTGGCTGGGTAGCGAGAGAGAGAGAGAGAGAGCAGACATCCAAAAAGGCACTGAACTATGACCTGATAAACTACATTGATCTGGTTCTTAGAAACAGTCAAAACAAACAGAAACAAAATTCAAACCCCCAAAAGTTCCATTTCCAAATACCGCACAACACACACCATAGACCCGGAAATAGCCAGAATCGATCGAGAGACACGTAATCCACGCGTAATGATTTGTAACAAATGCCAGTGCCGATCAAAAAGCATAAACACGTATTTGTAATTTACCAAAACGCGCGCGCGCTCCAGTACGAGGAAAACGCGAAATTTGAGGTGACCTTCTCTTAGGTTCCAGCCAGCGCTAGCGCTGTTTTCCCAATTTTTTTTTTATTTTTTTCCCGAGGACGCGCGTCACACGCGATTATATTATAAAAGCCTAGATATTCCCACTCTTTTCTCCTTTCTTTCTTCTTCTTCTTTCCCTTCCTACAAGAATCTCTTCACAATCGATGGTAATGTTTGTTATTAAAAGAGACGGACGTGAAGAAAAAGTTCAGTTTGATAAAATCACTGCACGTGTATCACGGCTTTGTTACAAGCTGGATCCAGATCATATTGACCCTACTCAAATCACTCAACGGGTCATTAGTGGCGTCTATCAAGGTGTCACGACAATCGAGTTGGACAACTTGGCTGCTGAAACAGCTGCTTATATGACTACTCAACATCCTGATTATGCTATCTTGGCTGCAAGAATCGCCGTGTCAAACTTGCACAAGCAGACTAAAAAACTTTTTTCTGCAGTGATTGAAGATTTGTACACCTATGTCAACCCAAGAAACAGAAAACCTTCTCCAATGGTATCAAAAGATTTGTACGATACTGTCAAGGCAAATGCTGATGAATTGAACTCTGCAATCTTGTACGAACGTGATTTCACCTACAACTTTTTTGGTTTCAAAACTTTGGAACGATCTTATTTATTGAGATTGAATGGGCTGATTGCTGAACGACCTCAACACATGATCATGCGTGTTGCTGTTGGTATTCACGGTAGCAATATCACCAGAGCTATTGAAACTTATAACCACATGTCTCAAAAGTATTTCACCCACGCGTCTCCTACTTTGTACAATGCTGGTACTCCACTACCACAAATGTCATCATGTTTCTTGATCAACATGAAGGATGATTCTATTGAAGGTATTTATGACACGTTGAAGACTTGTGCCTTGATTTCCAAGTCTGCTGGTGGTATTGGTATGTCTTTTAGCAATATTCGAGCTACTGGGTCTTATATCGCTGGTACTAATGGTACATCTAACGGTATTGTTCCAATGCTGCGAGTTTATAACAACACTGCACGGTATGTTGATCAAGGTGGTAACAAGCGTCCTGGTGCTTTTGCCATGTATTTGGAACCATGGCACGATGATGTGTTTGAATTTTTGGATTTGCGAAAGAATCACGGTAAAGAAGAAATTCGAGCTCGAGATTTGTTTTTGGCATTGTGGATTCCAGATTTGTTCATGAAGCGTGTCAAGGAGAATGGTGACTGGACTTTGATGTGTCCTAATGAATGCCCAGGTTTGGATGAGGTTTATGGTGAAAAGTTTGAAGAGTTGTACCAACAATACGAATCTGAAGGACGTGGTCGACGAACCATCAAGGCTCAAAAGCTTTGGTATGCCATTTTGGAAGCACAAACTGAAACTGGTAATCCGTTCATGCTTTACAAGGACTCTTGTAACCGAAAGAGTAATCAACAAAACTTGGGTACTATCAAGAGTTCCAACTTGTGTTGTGAAATTGTTGAATATTCGTCTCCAGATGAAGTCGCCGTGTGTAACTTGGCGTCTATTTCCTTGCCAGCATTTGTCAAGGCTCAAGGGCAAGGCATGTATTACGATTTCAACAAGTTGCATGAAATCACCAAGATTGTCACTCGAAACTTGAATGGTATCATTGATCGAAACTATTATCCCGTCCCAGAAGCTAGAAATTCAAACATGCGACATCGTCCAATTGCTGTTGGTGTTCAAGGTCTTGCTGATGCATTCATGGCGTTGCGGTTGCCATTTGACTCTGATCAAGCCAAGGAATTGAATATTCAAATCTTTGAAACTATTTATCACGGTGCAGTTGAAGCTTCGGTTGAGTTGGCCAAGGAACAAGGCTCGTATCAAACTTATGAAGGGTCTCCAGCATCTCAAGGGCTGTTGCAGTTTGACTTGTGGGATGTTCAACCAACCACACTATGGGATTGGGATGCATTGAAGGATGAAATGAAACAACATGGGTTGAGAAACTCGTTGCTTGTTGCTCCAATGCCTACTGCATCTACGTCGCAGATTTTGGGTAACAATGAATGTTTTGAACCATACACTTCCAACATTTACTCTCGTCGAGTGCTTGCGGGTGAGTTCCAAGTTGTCAATCCATACTTGTTGAAGGATCTTGTTGAGATGGATTTGTGGAATGACAATATGAAGAACCGAATCATTGCTGCTAATGGGTCGATTCAAGATATTCCAAATATCCCACAAGAAACCAAGGAGTTGTACAAGACGGTATGGGAGCTTTCTCAAAAGACTATCATCGACATGGCGGTTGATCGGTCTCCATTTATTGATCAATCTCAATCGCTCAACATTCACATCCAGAATCCAACCATGGGTAAACTAACATCGATGCATTTCTATGGCTGGCAAAAGGGGATTAAGACCGGCATGTATTATTTGAGAACACAGGCTGCGTCTGCTCCAATTCAATTCACTGTGGATCAAGAAGCGTTGAAGGTGGCCGACCACTCCAAGGCCAAGTTGGATATGAAGAAGAGAACATACATGGGGGGTACCACTGCACCACAACCAGCCGCGGTGGAAACAGTGACTAAGAAGTTGCAGGATACTTCGTTGAATGAAAAGCCGGTGGTTCAAGAAAATGGGAACGGCACGTCTGCTGCAGCGGAAACCAACGGTGATGATGATGATGATGCTGCTGCTGCTACCGAAAACGGCGAGGATAAAGAAAACGATATTTTTGCTGAGAAGGTATTGGCCTGTTCCATTGAAAACCCAGGTGCTTGTGAAATGTGCTCTGGTTAGAATGTTTTTGTCTTTTTTGTTTTTGTGTATGACTTTGTTTTTGTATTTGTTTTGTGTGTAAAGTTTTTTTATTAATGGTTATTATTTTATGTGAAAAAAAAAAGAATTTTTTAAAAAAAAAAGAGAAAGAAAGAACTCGCCGCACGCGGCTTTTGTAGTTAAAGATCCAGCTACTTGAACACGTCAAACACATAGGCGTATTGTCTATCATTTTGGATCATTGCAACGCGGCAATCTCTCATATCATCCACAAGCTTCATCACCACTTGCTTGTGTGGCGGTCTCCCTGGACTAGCAAGACGATTTCGTATCAACGCATCGATAGCAATGAACACGCCGGTACGGCCAACCCCGGCAGAACAATGCACAAGCACACGCGAGTCTTTCCCACGGTATCGGTTAACAAACGGCATTATGGTGTCGGTGATCTTGCCGCACATTCCCTCCGGCAACTCCCCATCCGGCCATTTTTGATGCCAGACATGGAACACTAGTCTACCATTGACACTGAACTTGGTCA
Source organism: Blastobotrys apis (assembly GCA_030557665.1). Lineage (NCBI taxonomy): Eukaryota > Fungi > Ascomycota > Dipodascomycetes > Dipodascales > Trichomonascaceae > Blastobotrys > Blastobotrys apis. The sequence goes on from JAKTPN010000355.1 coordinate 41,200, forward strand.
CGTAAACTTCACCATCCGGACCGCTGTCGCTGGTGATCACATCTAGTTTCTTGACAGTGACCTTGACCCTATCTTCCTTATACACTTTCTCATCATCCGGCCAATATTTAATATAATATCTGCAGTTCCGCGGTAAATCTATCGTCAACGGTGTCAGCATGACGATCACATTCACATGGTTTTGGTCCACCATGATCCAGAACCGGGCATCGCCAGCTCCAGAGTCCACAGGCGCTTGACTAGCGATATACTTTGAGTGTCCAAGGTCGATATACGAAGCATTGATGTAATCATTGGCAAGATTGGCCAAACGTACCCGCGTGGAGTCGTAAGGGGTTATACATTTGACCCTATTGAGATGTCGATTGAGCTTGCCAGTCTCTCGTTCGCAATCTCGGGCTGCCCATCGTTGCTTGTTACGCTCTATGGTTTCCCAGAATTCCCGTGCCAACTCTCTCTCCGCTTCTTCTTTCGCTTTCGTATTGGCACGCGCTTGGCTTTCATTTTGTTTAGCCAGTGTTGTGTAGGGGTTGTTGTCGTCAGTGAATGTCATGCTGTGCGGTAAAAGCGATATAAATAGTAATAATAACACGGAGCGTGTATGGAGGGGGGAGAAAGGGATGGGGAATTTGTCCTTTAAATACTGCTCAGGCAGTACGGGCGCTTAACAGACTCACTCACCGCCGCACGAAGCGTCACCTGAATACGTCGAATATATACCGATACTGGGTTATGTTCTGGACCATTGCAGGACGGCACTCCCTCACCTCGTTGATTATTTGCATCAACAGGTACCTGTTCGGTGCGTTCTCCTCAAATTGGAGCTTTAAAAGTCTCGTTTCTTCTTTTCTTAATGTAACCGCCTGGTATTCAGCTTTTATTTTGCACAGTTCTTGAATAAGGGCTTGTGTTGCGGACGAGGAGAGGTTTTCTTCCATTTTTGCAACGATGATGAATTAATAAATATCGATGAGAGAAGGGGCCCTTTTAAAAGTTTTCAGAAATATATTGTAAATCACGAAACAACGATGGTCTCTGGAATAACCATGCCGCAGTTAGCCAGCCAGCCGCACGGATGTGCGCGAATTTTTTACGGGCAGTTACAAAGAAGATACTGAGAAAGGCGATTTACCACAGACTGGCTATATATCTAGATGTAAATAATTGTTAAAAAGAAACACAGAAACAACAACCTGTTTAGATGTTCTGGTATATACCAAATGCCACCACTGGATTGGACGCTTGGTCGTGCGTAAATACTGGTCCGGGGTCATTTCGGATTTTTGTTTTGCCAGGACGACCCATCACCATTGCCAGAGGAACCGTGAGAGGCGGCGATATCTCAAGAAACCTAACCGGGCGTTATTTATGCCTATCGAATGAATAAGCAATGGCTGCTACAACGCAATACACCCTGATTATTTGAATTTCCAAGTTTTGGACCGAACGGGACGGTATTCGAACGTAATTTCATGTAAATATCGCAAACGCAACTAGAAGACTATAAAACCAATGACAACCGAGCCACTGAGGAACTGAAGAAAGAGTAGTATTTAATCAAGTTTTACTTATGCTATAAATAATTGGCGCTTCCATATAGTGTCCTTTTGACGGCTGCTTGAACCCACGTGAGACCTTGTTTCTGCGTCCTTTCGTACTACTGGGCGCCATCTAGCCCATCCGCCGCGCGCGGCTCCTTTGAAGGGTTTTACACCAATCCCAATTGTGTATGGATATAAAGATACTGCGGCACCGTCTGCACCATTCTTGCACGTTGCTGCCTCATTTCATCCACCACATCCACTACGGTCATATCCAGGCCTCTTCTCAGCGCATCAATCGCCATAAACGTGCCGGTTCTTCCCACGCCAGCTGAACAATGCACCAACACTGGACCATCACCATTTTCACCGCTACGATGCTCATCCACCCGAGGCATAACCGAATCGACCAACCCGCCGTGGAAACTAGACGGGGTCTGGAAATCTGGCCAATCCAGATGCCAGATATGCACGACCGGCCGACCGTTGACCAATAACCGCGTCACTCGTACTCCGGATTCCTCCTCCACGGACACACATTTCACATGTACACTCACTCCGTCGTCTTCATAAGTATGCTCGTCCTCTGGCCAGTATTTCCCACACTGAGGACGAGTACTTTTGGACGGATCCGTCAACCCGGTCACCATCACAATTACCGGGACTGCACATTGATCCACCATGATCCAGAATCGCGGCGTATCACGTCCGGAGTCCAGTGGACCTTGAGATGCAATGTATTGAGACTCTCCAAGCGTCACCCAAGACGCGTTGATATAGTCGTTTTCCAGCCCCGAAAGCCGTACACGCGTGGAATCATAGGGTAAGATATCTCGGTATCGGTTGAGTTCCTTGTTGGATTGAGCAGCCGTGAACGATCCGGTATGTTCTTTCAGTCGTGCCGACTCCCGCTGCGCAAGAAATGAAAATTCCGTGTTCAATCGGGTTAGGTCTTGATGGATTTCGTCTTTAGTGTTACCAGTCATTAGTGGAGAACCTAAGAATTTGGATCGGCGCGGCGTATTCTTTTTTTCTCTCTTTAAGGGTGCCCTTATTCGCCCTTAACTGCCGGGTAAACACCACGTTGATCCCAAAAACCACCGACGTGGCCAACCACGCCGACACCGATACTACCGACAACTCACCAAGCCACACACCACACAAATGATCTCGGATGGTCAGTTAGACACTATTGCGGTGTCGTTCGGTATGACCGCAATGGTCCTCATTGTTGCATTCCACTTCATCCACCGGAACTTTGAGATTCCATTTTCAAAACAAAAGTAAATGTGTATGTCATTTTTTATTTTCTTTCTAAATCATCAAATTCATTAACAAAATCTACAGGTCATTCAAATACGCTCTTCGCCAAGTATATACTTTGCAATCGCAATCATTTTTTCCAATTCCTCGGTTATATCAGTAAACGCTCTCGAAAACGCTGCCTCATGAACCATTTGCCAAATGCGCCTTTCTGCATCTTCCTCTGTTACTGCTTCTCCTTTTGCTTCCGCTTCTGCTTCCGCTTCCGCTTCCGCTTCCGCTTCCTCTTCCGCTTCCTCTTCTGCTTCTGCTTCCTCTTCTGCTTCTGCTGCGTACCATGCAACATAATCAAACAGGTTTTTCCGCGCCATTGCCGCCGAGGGTATGAACCGCGGCACTTTATGCTTGGATTTGAACGAGTTTGCCAAAATGTAAAATGCAAAAATCACAGACGCTGCACAGTCCCGCCGCTGCGATAACAACCGCCTCGTCACGTCTGAACTGGCATCCGACTTGTGAACACTGAAATAAATAGAACTGATTCGTGCATCGGCAATCTTGTTAAACACATAGCGGGTGGAACGGATCATTGCGGTATACGGTGCAGGATCAAACACCCCTCGTAAACTCGGTTCATGCTGCGTCATATCAATGACTTCCTCCAATGCTTGTAGATTCTGCAACATTCTAGCTTCACGTATTTCCCCAAGTTGCAAAACCACTGGGAGTAGTTCAGCATCTTCGTACTTGTAGAGATATCGATCAGTCACAATTTGGTAACATTGACTGATTTGAGACAGGATAATACCAGTGGATTTTCTCAATTCGTGCCGCGCCACAAGCGGCCAAAAAATCCACGATATCAAAACTGCACAAGCCAATCCGGCTTGAATAGCGACATATCTTGTCCAAGTTGCTTTGACCAAATCTTCGCCTCCCCGGAGAGCAGTGCCCAATGAAACCAATGTGAACGATGTACACCCCACCATCCCCGACCGGGGATGCGACGTCAAGATGAACCGATACATGCAAGGAACCATAAACACCATCGCCAGAATTGCAATAGCATACGGGTTGTTTGTACTGTTGATTATACCAGCCCATAAACACCCTACGATGCAAAATGCACTTCGGGTGACAAAATCATTGGCATTACCACCAACTCGAGGATGTAATGCAACACATGCCATCATTGCAGAAAACCACGAATCATATTTACTATACCATCCATGAGACCCTTCCAGCCACCCCGGTAACGACACAAGCATTAAAGTAATCGAGGCTTTGATTGCAAATCGGGATTCATACCCTTGCATTGCATGCATTACCCACCAAATCTTGTACCGTACACCCTTGGCGTCTTGAATTTTCGGATGCCGTTCCTTTTTAAGCTCTTGCCGGTTGAACTTGTCAATCTGATCAAACGACTTTTCCACCTCATTTTTCGCTTGGTAGTAGTAGGCAAACGACGCACCACCTCGATCATGAGTGATTTGAGCAGTTGTTCGATAAAGCCCCTGCTTAAAAGGATAAATCGGTGGAGATAGCTTCCACTGCCGCTTCGTTCCGAGCTCGCAAAACTGCTGCATTAGTTTAAAAGTTGCTTTACTGGCAGCAAACAGGTAATGGATATACAACATGATATCCAGCACTTCCTGGCCCGGTCTTTTAAACATGCTGTTTTCCACAGACTGGTAATAAGCCTTTGACATTTTCTCTATACCAAGCTCCAAATCCTGCGCTTTTTCCTTCAGCTGGCTAAAATCACCTTTGCCAGTCTTCAAAAATTGAACGTAATTGTTGCTCTCTTCAAAACACTGAACCATCACACAGATCAAATCTCTACACGGCTCAGCAAAAGCACTCTGCATTTCCCGAAGAACATCGTTATCACCATCTTTGGCAAACAAACTCGCGGGGCTAGGAATCGACCGATAGCGCGTAACTGCGGCTTGCAAGGCATTTCGAAACCGCATCATCTGCGGCGCAGTGACTGTGCTCAAAGTGAACTCGTTGCTCATTTCACGAAACGCTCGAGAAAACTCCAACATTTGAGCAGTCAAATCCGACCGGGCTTGCCGTCTTTGCTGTTTATCTCGCCCGCCAGAATACTGAATCACTTTTTGACATTCTTTCAGCGTTGCTTGCAGCTGAGTCAAAATGGGCACATGGCCACAATCTGGGAATACCAAGATACAAACTACCAAAGATATCGCGAGACCGAATAAATAAGGAATGGAAAACTCAAATGCCTTGTGCCAGTGAACTTGTTGAGATATCTGTGCCGTTTCCATAAAAATCAAAGCCATGGCACAAGTCATGAGTCCATGGTACATTCGAATAAAATGGGCTCTTACCCATGAAGTAATCCATAATGCAATCATCAACGAACATGCGTGGATCCCACCATACCCATGCCTTGATGCATTTGTCGCCGTAGATATATATAATGCAAGTGACGACCACCCCATCCCCAACGCTAATCCGAAAACGGACTCCAAAGTAATCTCCAGTTGCGACCCAATCGTCCGCCCGCTATGGTGCAACACTGCCGCCCACGGAGCAAAATAACAGTACCGACCGAACCATCGTTCTGTTGGGCCAATCAAACACAAAATGTAGCAAATTAAATACGACAAAGTAGCTCTAAATAGTGCCCTGCCCTCTAGCGTGAAAAGTATCCTCCTTGTTGATTCGTAAACTACTTGCCGCATCCTCTGCACCATTGGTGGTTTTTCGTCTTTTTGTTGCTCCGGCAGCCGTTTTTCTTCCAACGCTTGATGGAAAGTCGTTTCTATAGACGTAGGAGGTACAAACATTGCATCAAAAAACCCGTCTCTCAGCTCCTCCAAGTCATATGTATCTCTATATTCCGAATGTTTTAAAATCCTGTGCATTCGTGCTTGAGATAATGATGCTTTGACTTCCGTAGCCGATGCCCACGACGTTTGTTGTTCATGGTGGTAAGACGACAGTCTTTGCAACTGGTCTCTCTCTCTATCCGCTCTTTCTCCATCCGAGTGTAAAGATCCACTAGATTTGATATAAGATCCTCGATAAATCAGCCCAGGCGTTCCCGAGCTTAATCGGGAGATCAACGGCGGTCGAGATGCCGGCGGTGTTGTTGCTGGGTCATTCTGGTCTTTATTAGCTGGTTTCGATCCAAAATAGTCGTCATCACTCCCCACATTCTCGTCAATCCCTGGTGATATTACCAGGCGCTGCCTGGCGATTTCATCTTTAATTTTTTCGTCGTCATCTTTGGGTTGACCGGGTTCATCGATTTTTAAAGTCGGAATCTCATTAGGCATCTTTTATGTAAAATGCTATATAGTGAATTGTGGAGTTTCCAACTTCCCAAATGGATTAATTTTCCTAACCATTAAATTATAAATTCCAGATCACTATACAAAATCATGTGGCAGCAGTCTATACATCAATACTTGGTGAAAAAGCTTCTCGCAAGTCACAGATTTCATCGCTTTGTTAGAGTGACAAATGCCAAACTAAAAGGTGAGCCTATGCCTCCAAAAGAAGAAGTTTATGGCCCAACTGGATTGCAAATCCGACTCAACAAAATCCGCATCTTCCGCAGACTATTCTGGGAAGAATTCAAAAACCAATTCAAGCGATAAATTTAGCAGGAAGGGCCCGAACATGGTCAAAGAAAAACAAACAACCTACCTTAGCTTTTATTATTAAAACGGACTATTAACGATACTATTTCTTGACATGGCCTGAACTCGCCTTGCTGGGGTGGCCAGGGATTCTCGAGTTGGCTTTCTAAACGTCGAACGATTTACCATTCCAACATCATCTTCCAATGCAATAATGACGTTTTTATCGGTACCGAATTTGAAATTATCCGCAGTAACCGTACCAGCATAGCGCTTGATCAAATATGGTTCCTTGTCACCTCGCATCAACTTCTTCATACTCCAAGTCACCACATATGGACCACTGCTAGTAACAATGGTTTGCTCTTTAGTGTCAATACCAGTATTGAAATGAGCTTCTGTGAATCCAAGAGGTTGGCCAGTTTCACCTTGCATAAATGCAACATGTTCAGGCTTGATTTGTAATCGCTTTGGCCGTGGTTTGGCATCTTTGGCAAATGATCGGTCAAACCCAGTTTGGCCAGCATGTTTGCCATCTTTAATAGTCGCATCAATCAACAATATATATGTCTTGCATGTAGCCAAAATCCATTTACCATCAGCAGATGTATCCAGACCAATGATTGGATCACCCAATGCTGGAATATGAGTCTTTGCGTTAACCCCGATTCGGTCATACAGTCGAATATCACCATTCAACGAAGCTACTGCAATCTTACCAGATTCATTAGTGGACAATACGTTGAACTTGTTGTATTTTGTGGCGTATTTCTTGTGCTCATTCTGCACAAGCTTGCTGCCGGATAATCGAGGGTCGATTCTAAACAATCCATTAGCTGCAGTACCCACGAGGGTCTTTTCACCAGTCATTTGAGCAAACTTTTGAGACGGGACAAATGATTTGACTTCTTCATTACCAACATTCCATTCGTCGACAATCTTGCCGTATTCCAAATCCATGCTGAACAGCTTCGACGGGTCTTCTGTATTCTGCAAAACCATTGAAGAATCTTGAGTATGAAGCATGACCTTTTTTGGAGAAAACGTCTTACCATCAAGCGTTGCGACATTGTCGATTGTCGTAGAAAACTCCAAATCATTGTGCGGCGTTTGCTTGAACACACCAATCTTGTCTCCACGAACCACATATGACCGATCATTCTTCATACCAACTGCCAACTGACTATTTTTGCCCTTGGGGTCGAATTTGGCAACTTCATCATGTTCTTCATCTTCATCGTACTCTTCTTGTTGAGGTTTTCGTTCTGGCGCTTCTTCAACCTCTTCACCTTCGTCTTCATCAGTCTCACTCAACTCTTCATCGTCGATATCCATTGCAGAGAATGCTTCCGTGACATAATCCTGCTGAGCATCCTGCCATTTCTTCTTGTTGCCAGTTTCCCAGAGTGCCTGCATGAACCCATTTTGGAACTTTTCGAGCAAGTCAAAACTTTCAAACTTGAGCAGCCATGAAAAAGCCGCAGTGCTGGTCAAATAGTTGAAAATGAACGACAAGTGGTCGAAATTGAAACAAGGATTCATACTAGCTTCAATAGACAGTCCGAGGTATTTCTTGCCATTAGCAGTAACTTCTAGCCAGTAGTTGAATTCACCAAGATCCACCACCCGTGCAGTACAGTCCTTGCATTGTTCAACAAATACTGAAGTTGCAGCATCAAACAAATGCAGTGATACTGGAAGCTCACAGATTGAATCTCCCTTTACATCTGGAATCTCTGAATGTCGTGGTACCGTAGCAGGTTTTTGCTTTACTGGGGTAGCAGGAACCGCAGCTGCTTTCTTTGGAGTCTTTGGTGGTTCAGCTACAGTTTCCGGTTGCTTTTCGACCGCTTTTTCCATTTCCTCTTCCTTCTTGACTTCTGGTAACACCTCATCAAAGTCAAACTCCTCCAGATCCCCTTCGTTGCCACTATACTCCGTTTGGTACTTTCGTTCGTATTGACACTTTCTTGCTGTTAAATCGAATTCATCAAACGTCTTTGGTTTGACATTAGCCGCACAGATAAACTCGAAAACTTCGGAATCATCTCCACTAGTATTTCTCCATGAAATAACGATATTATCACCTCGTGAAGAATAAGCAAGATGCAGTTCCTCATCGATCAAAAAAGTCCATTCATCTTTATTCTCGTCATCTAGATCACTTCCCTCATCTTCTGTATCTTCCAGTGCATCTTCACCTTCTTCGTAAACCCGTTGAACCACAAGCTGATAATGGTAATCGGTCGTAGTACGTCGAATAATGGCCTGTGCATCTTTGAAAATGCATTCTTTTACCCCTTGTAGACTGTTTGGACCCCGGGCTAGATAAAGCTCCCCAGATGGAATAGTCACCATGACTTCTTTTGGAGAAGTCGCTAAAACCCGTCTCAAAAAATTCATGCTAGAAAAAACAAACCAGTCGATATCTTAATTATTGGGTGGCAAAAAAATGGAAATATTATCTAAATCCCTGTTGTTTTGGTTTTTAAAGTGTGTGTGTGTTGTTTTGTGGTGCAACTAGAAATTTAGAGCGCTGGGAAAGAAAAATTAGTGTCTAAGCGCGTTTTTTTATATATTTGTTTGAGTTCGCGCGGTGGGTAGGAGCCTCAGAATTCGTTGCGGGGGATACCGCCAGCCGTGCGGCGGATATTAATCCTGTCAAAATGTCATCGACATATCTTTATTCAAAATCATACATGTTATATTCTATAGTGATTTCTCTTGCCACTTGTTCCATGATTTTATGGCGTTTTTCCGCCACTCTTTTCCCGAGATCCGTCTTCATTGTATCTTTTAGTAGCAACAGTTTATCGTAAAAGTGTTGATGACAAGACCCAGAATCTCCTGGATTATACAACACTCTGTTACGTGCTGCCGAGAAAGCAGCAGCTCTGAGAACACCAACTGCACCGATAGCGTCAATACGGTCTGCATCCTGTATACAATGCAACTCTCGAGAGTTCTCATGCCACTCACTCCACTGCCCAATAGCCTTGAGCTTCTTTTCAACACTGAACCCGGTATTCCTCACTACCTTCAAGACCAATTCAATGCGGCCATCATCTACACCGTGTTTTGCCATCAATTTTTTCATTTCACGAAATGCTTGCTCTGTATCAGTTTCATACTTGTGGTCACAAAGATCATGGAACAAAGCCGCCAGCTCCACAACGGTTCGATCCGCACCAACAGAATCCGCAAGTCTCAACGCCATTTGCCTCACACGGAATACATGTAGATTATCATGAGACGGGTCATAATGGGCCATTCGTTTGCTCATAAATTGTTCAGCTTCAGGGATGAGTTCTTTAGCAGTCATTTTTAACTGACCTTGTTAGCACTATATCGACTAAATCATGTCTGGAGAATAAACTTGACATCAATTCATACCTAGCTATACAAAAATATACATAAATCAAACGCTGGAGAAGAACGACGGGGGGATACGCGTCGCTTTATATAAAATTTTGACACTGCGCGCGGCCAGACCGCTCCCCGCGTTTACCGGAAGCGACGCGAGTCATGACACCGGGATGACACATCAAAAAGTAGCGCCACCAACCACAAACAACCGCTGTTCTTGTTGCTTGATCCAAGACACAACTTGACGAACACTTTGAGATATCGCTTCTTTAGTGGTAGGTGCACCAGTAACACAGTACATTTCAAATGTTGGGGTAACCCAAGCCAGTGCAGTGACAGTTTGCCGGACACAGTTGAACACCTTGAGATTGCCTCCTTGTTTCGCATGCACGGCTCCATGCAATTGATGATACAGATTCATTAGCCGCTGTCTCGAACCGTGTTCATAAAAATGTGGGTTGAAACTTGATTGTACAAATTGAACATTCACCTTGGATTTATAAAGAATATGCCGGATTAATGGAGCAGGAATATCCATACATTTAAACCGTCCCTTTTTTATACTCTGTTGGATCGGTTCAATCAATCTCTTCTCTTCCAACTGGCTCATGATTTTATCCTTTGCTGTCTGTAGTTCAAAAAACGCATTTTTATCTGGGGAAATCAACACCAGGGCTGTATCCTGGTCAAAAAAGTTGATATATGCATAAAGGAACCCAGTAGAGTTGAACTTTGGAAGACAGATTGGAGCCCAGTGTTCTCCACCATCTTTGAACGATGTGGTATTGAACAGCATGGAGAACACCAGATACAAATCCGGCGGATGCAAACTATGCCGTCGAGGTCGTATTACACTGACTAGCCTTCCATCAGCGACAATCATTCCGTATAATAGGCTTGAAGGCCGGCAGTCAATCAACACGTTATTGATCTTTTCACGTACTGATTTGCGTAACCTCAAACATTCCAAGGCTCCCAGCATGATCGCTGGCGAGCCTTTATTCATCTCATTTGTCAATGCTTTCAAAAATACTTCAGTTCCTCCTAACAACTGTCGAAGATCAAAATTCGTGCGTGTTTCAAACACCTTCGATATCTGAGATTTTGTCAATGTAGAAAGAATCTGTGCGTACAAAACTCCAAGTTGAGCTTTTAATTGAGCCTCTGAATGCCCCAGTTTATCCACCGCCGCTAGGATTAACGGTCCTTCTAGCGAGACCACAAATAGCGATTTCCCTGCTCTGAATGACTTTAACTGGTCCGAGTCTTCATCTTCAGCCCGATCGCTATCAAAAAAAGACACAATCGTCTGAAATACCCCCGAGTATCCCGATACCAACTCGTCTGAACCATGCATTGAATAAATAGGTTTACCAGCTCTTGATAGGACAAAATATTGCTTGCTATGTGTCAAAAATGTATCCACGTCGTCTTCATCAGACTCGCTCATAACATATTCTTCACTTTCATGAGACAAATGAGACTCTGCTGTAGGTGATAAAACTTCTGACAATAAACTGCTGACATCTTGTTCGCCTTGTATCGTTAATGTAGGTAAATTGCTATTTATCGAACTGGCTCCGTCATCAGGAGTGTTACCGGATAATGACACTGCAGTGGTCGGTTTCCCCAGCTCCAATGGGTCGCTGATAAAACTAACACTAGGCGATTCTGCAGATTCGCTTGTATATCCTTCAGCCACCTCTACCGATTGTGATGATGCTGGTGGTTGGGCCTCTTCGTTGTCACTCATAGTGCAAGAGAGTGAAAGGGAAAGAAGAACTACCCAAAAGCCCCGTGATCCCTTATTTTTGAAAGCACAATTTGTAATATTTTTTATTTTCTTCACTCATTTCAACTACATCGATTAGTAGTATTAAAACTTATATATATTAATATTTCTTAATAATAATACCTCCTTCATCATTTTTTTATTTTTTCAAAATTTTCTTTACTTTGCGAGCTTTGGACTTTTGGTGTCATCATCGTTAACAGGTTTCGTGCTACGACGACGCTTGGCCAGCCTCGGGCTGGGTTTATTACCCGAAGCATTCTGGTATCCACCCGCAGGAGCATGAGTAATCATTGGTGAAGGTGCAATTTCCCCATTAGGAGTGGTCGAATTATACTCTTGAGGTGTGTGACCCGCATTTTGTTGACCTTGCTGTGGTTGAGGTGGTTGCCCTCCTGGCGCCGACCCAGCTGCAACAGCCGCGGCAGCCGCGGCTTGAGTTTGCCGATCTTGTTGCTGCGCTTGTTGGGCAGCAGCAGCTTGCTGTTGTTGCTGATGTTGGAGTAACCGTTGTCTTTCGTTATTAACTCGAGTGACTGCCATTTCCAGCGCCTTGATTGGCCCATTAGCACTATTAACATCTTGACACTGCGCAACCAATTCCTTCATTTGAGCCATAGTCTCTGAGATTTCCAAAAACCTCATTACAGAAGTCCCCACACCAAAAGTTGTAATATTACATGGAGCTAGTGAATACCAATTCCCAGTACCATCTTCATTATTGTCATTTCGTCGTATAAAAGCCGCAATCGCCTCGCGGCTCAAGTATTCGGTATGATTTTGTAGTTCATGTTCCATCCAATCGATTTTAAGCATGCTATTAAACAAAAATTTCATTGGCGATTGTATCGTTACCATAGTCCCATCATTGAATGAAAAAACTGTGGTGGCTTTGCTACAAGTTACCAAGTATCCGCCATTAGCAGTAATGAATTCCCGAGGGTCCTCCAAATTGAATTGAACTTGTTTAACCCCCGTTGTGAAATAAGTCATGTAATATCTCGACATTATTGGCAATGGCACTTCAAACGACTTTGTTTCCTTATTATTTGAAACCGCCAGTTTCAGAATTGCATTATCAGAAAAGAACTCATAGTGAACCCTCTTCCAAAAGTCAATTTCCAAAGCATTTTCACCAGAACTACTCACAGCTTCGGCATAGTTCAATGCCTTGATAACCGCTGCATGCTGAGGTCTTCTATAAGCAGCAGCCGCCGCCATTGGCATTTGGCCTGAGGCAGCAGCTGCGGCAGCCGCTTGAGGGTTGTCCTGTGCCTGGCTTGCTTGTGAAGTTGGAGCCACGCCCAACTGCCCCTGCTGCTGCTGAACTTGAGGCTGAGGTTGAGCTTGTGGTTGAACTTGACCTGGTGTTTGAGCTTGGGTTTGACCCTGAGATTGTTGTGGCATAGTCGGATGCGGTGGTTGACCTGGTTGTCCATGCTGTGGTTGTGGCTGTTGATGCTGCTGCTGTTGTTGTTGCTGTTGTTGCTGTTGTTGCTGCTGATGTTGTTGTTGTTGGAGCTGATACTGACGAAGGATATGCTGTTGCTGTTGGAGCGGCAATTGTTGAAATTGAGGATGTTGGCTAGGATGCTGGGGCTGTTGAGGTTGAGGTTGAGGCTGAGGCTGAGGCTGAGGTTGAGGTTGAGGTTGAGGCTGTTGCTGCTGCTGTTGTTGTTGTCTTAAATAGTTCGCTTGAATCTGCTGTTGATGCGGAGTCAGCTGAATATTAATACCGGCGGGGCCAGCACCAGGAGTACCTGGATGAACATTCATATTTCCTGGAGACCCTTGAGGATTTCCAGCCATTGAACCAGGCTGTTGGCCTTGTTGCGGCTGCCCTTGTACATGTTGTTGTTGTTGTTGCTGCTGTTGTTGTTGAAACTGTTGCTGTTGGTAGTTTCTCATCTGCGAATTACGAAGCATCTGCAGCTGCTGAGGAGTCAGCTGTTGCCCTCCTTGAGGCATTCCAGGCCCAGGACGCTGTTGTTGCTGTTGAGGTAATTGTTGCGGAGGTTGATGTTGTTGAGGGGGTTTCCCTCCTGGCATTTGATGGTTTTGAATTGGCGATGCCGACATCATCTACTCATGACTTGAATATAAATCGTCTAGTTTTGAAAGAAAGATTAGTGAAATCAAGTTTAAATGCAGTGCGTCGAAAAGTGCTCTAAATAATGTTAGTCTTCTTTTTTTTTTTTTTTGTTTTTTTTTTTCAATCTTCGAGAAGCGATTATCAATCTTGATGATGCCCCAGGAACAAGACTTGAATCTCATATCAGATAACGAAATAAAAGCTCCAAACAGTTCATACCTTTTGCAATAATTAAGTCAAAGTCGAGCTTTTTTCTTTTCTTTTCGTTTTTAACACAATCCTTTTCGATCGATGGATAAAATAACCTGTCTTTTCTCTGGTGATGAAATTAAAAAAAAAAAAAAAAAAAAAAATTACAAAAAAACGACCTCCACAATAGATTAAATCCCGCTTATCCAAAAGTCTAAAAATCTAAAAAGGAACGAAATTAATAGAAAGCTCGAGAAACGAAGCGCCAATGAAACTGTGTGTCGTGAAATGAGGACGATTTTGAACGAATGGAAAATGGGAAAAGCTGTGGATGAAATGGTCTTGAAGCAGGTGTTGCGTGCGTGGAACCTTTCGCTACTTTTCTCTCTACCTTGGAGCTGGGCAGACTTTAGGCCGAACAGAATTCAGAGCGAGCGAGAAAATTTAACGTTTCGAATCCGCCAGGCGGCTGTATAGCCTGAGGTAAATAAAAAATGGCGGGCTAGCTAGCTACCTCGCGAGTGGCGGGCGTCTAGCAGTTGGGAGTTTTACCAACTTGACAGGAGGGTAACTACTGTTGACGTGACGGAATACGCCGCACGCGTTGGCAAATAAATATGGATTATTCTTTTACAAAGTAATACCGTTTTCCTTCCACTCTGGAGTAAAATTCAGCGTCGTCTTGTCTTTAATTGAGACCCATTTCATCATGGCTGGATGTGGTGGCAGTAGTCTAGACCGACCTCCGTTTCCAGAGGCCGAATCCTCACCATCTTCGGCTCCTGAAGCACCTTTACCGCGACTCTTTGGGGCACGTTTTTTCAACAATCGGTCTAGCGTGTCTTGTTTTTCCTCTTCAAGACGGCGTTCACTAAGATTTTTTCGCCGTCTAGCCATTTCTGCACGTTTCGATTCTTGTTCTTCTTCGGTGAGAATCTTCTTTTTTGACGCTTCATTTGGCAATTCAAGCAAGTCTTCTGCAGGTGCACTTTCATCAAACCGGGCTCGTTGACGTGCAGTCATCCTTGTAACGTCTGGAGTTTCTTCTCTAGATGGGTTGCGGAATTCCTCTTCTTCGTCTTCCTCTTCCTCATCGTCGTCTAGATTGTTTCCAGCATTTGGCGTAGCCAGATCACTATCTTCGTCTGACACAACTCCACGACGTCGCTTCGAATTCGTTGGAGTTGTATTCGCTTTATTAGCAGCTTTTGCAGCGGAGCGAGGTGGTGGCTTTTTCTTATCGCTAACACGTAGCACAACTTTCGGTTGGCGACTCTCGCGTTGTTGTGGTGGTGTATATGATTGTTCTTCTTCAAACTCTTCATCGTCCTGCTCCATCATTTCCTCATCTTCGTCATCTTCGCTGAGTTCTTGGTCCTTGACTCTTTCGTCTTCAGAAAGTTCCGACATGTCGGGGGATTCTACATCGCTAGCACTCATTCTTTTTGTCGTGCTACAGAACTACTAAATGTTCAACGATCCTGTTGGAACCATTGCCGGATCGGCCGGGTAACACCTACAGTTAACCCTTACTTTGGCTGTTTTCATGAACAGATTGGAAGAGCAGTTACACAAGGCGCTGTTCTCGTTAGTGAAGGGATTTTTGAGAAATTATAGAATCCACGTGTATCATTTGGTGCCTATTCTGCCTGCCGCTTTCTGTGCGGCGTTTAGTTCTCTTTAGAACATGAAAGAAAATAAGGGGCAAAATATGAGAGTAATATAAAAAAGTACATTATATAAAACATTGTCCTAAATCTCTTCGTGAGATATCAATTGTTATTGTTATTGCTTTTTGGTCACTGTCGATTGTACGAACACGCTGTATCGGCTACCCCTTCATTTCGAATTAATAAATACATTCAATTTTCACTTTCTCAGTGGCTTTCATCTTCAATTGGTCCCCCTAAATATTCTCTGTCTTGTAAAACTCCGCCAACTTGTCTGCATTACCCCAAGCCAAAACAGTTGATCGTATGTTGTTTGGAAGCCCTTAGAAATAGCCAATGGAATAGGCACGCTTACCTCGTAGGAGTCCCATACTGTGCTTTCTAAACATTGGTGCCATGAGTATTCTGCCGGCGGATTTTCGAACAAGGTAGCGACCCCAACAGTTGCCAATGTCATATCTAGACCAGTCCTTTAATAACTATTGCATATCACGTTGGAAGCATCCAATCATTTATTCCGCCTTTTTATCATGCATAAGGCTGTAATTGAGTGGTACCATCATGTGTCCCGACTTTGGGCTTCACAGGCACTTGTTGATCGCTGGTGAATCCCGAGGCGCAGCTTTGTCTGGAACTAGAAACGCAGCCCAAGCAACCTCGAGAAAAGTCTTTGGTATTTTCGGCTCTTTCATCGACCCTATCCACCACTGTCCAAAACACCATATATCACATTATTAGACAACTCGTCGGTATAAATCCTTTGAATGGTGTATTTGGTTTTTGGGCTCTTCAAGAATGCTGGGAGTTAGTTGAGGGCGAGAGGAATAATGTACCGGAACGTGCGCCGTATACTGTTGGTGGTACATAGATAATTCCAACGCCACATGCCTTTTAATTCACCCATTCTCAGATGTACGCGTGCAGTGGTTTGAGTTACCCGTGCTGGAGTGAAAAAACTACCTAAACCGTGATACTGTTGTGTTGTGTTGGCAGTGGATTTACCTCACTGTGAATAAGCCCCACGTGAATAATGCATGAGCCACATCAGTCGCATGTGGACACTATTCAGAGACTACAGAGAAGTGGATCTGTTCCGCAATATGTAAAATTGTAACACCCTAGAATAGTTATCAGCATATAAAGATAAATATCATTGCTTTGATCTTTATCTGGAGCTTAATACTACATTGTTTTAACCAAAAGCTGGTAAGAATAACAAATATGTCGTTTCACGAACAAATTCAGGACGATGTTTTTATATAATGAACATTTTCGTATTACAATCATATTTTGCCTCTTATTTTCTTTCATGTTCTATTTTGACGCTTATTATCGTCTCCGGTCTGTTTAGCTTGCTGTTTCTGCCCCTGTTCAGAGCCACTATACACTCTAGACTTGGGCTCTAGCGGGGACTTTTTATTTGGTGAGCAGCGCTATCATCTGCCATTGATTGACTGTTGGTATTGCCTTGTTATCAAGAGGTTTGTGAATTTGGATACCCAACCATTTCAATATATTGCACCTTGAGTTCCAATTTTCCTGAGCCGCATGTTAATTTTGGGCACCGCCTGCGTGGGCAAATTAAAATGTGGCGTTGGGATATTATTTTGTTTACTTCTTTTCCTCCACCTTTTTGCGTTTGATATATATATATATATTCTAGAAACTGGTTATTGGTGAGTCCTATTGAACACTGCATTAGTCTAACACCAACCCTATAGCTGAACGTTGACACAATTATAAACGATCCAACAATACTACGCCGCGCTTTCTGAAACATTTCTTGTTTCATCACGTTTCCTAAGTAATGCAACGGAATAGAGACGATAGACCATTCCAAGGCTACACAGAGAATGAATTCAATAACTTACTAAATGAAGCTTTGGATGATAATGGATATGATCGAGAAAGAGTCAAAACTACCAAACGATTCTTGAGGCACCTTGGAGAGGATCTTCTTTATTGCCAAGAGGACGGGCCAGAAAACTATGAGCACCTGGCAGAACTGGAAGCTGAAGAAATTATACGTTCAGGTCTATATTATGGTAGTCTGAACAAAGTGTTTATGAGCACCAAACCAAGCGGCTCCTCGGCATTCAGCGGTGTATCCAACAATATATCCAGCAAGGGTCTCAACAATGGACAGCAGGCGTCTAAGGAGTTCAAGGCTGGACGCATGTTGATTCACTTTAATTACAAACCAATGGGCGAATTAGAAGTGAAAAATCTGATTATTAATGCTGCCAAGGCAACATGCAATGGTTATTGGGGCTTGGGTCCAGACATGGAAACCGCAGCTTTGGGATTTGATATCACATTCGATAAGCCACAGGAAACCTCATGGCATACAAATTTAGAAGCCACAGTAACGGACTCCTACAACAGTATTTACCAATTGCTTTATAATATTTGTGCTAAGTTCCGGGTAAAATCGCAACAGCCGTGTGACTACGATAGTTCGGCATTAAAAGTTCCAAAACGGTTGGCGGAACTTTACAATTTGCGAATGGAAGCTACTGAGACCTTAAAACTAAAGCCAGGAGTGGTTGATAGAGCGAATGTATACCGTGGCATTCCATATTCATTTACCGAAATGAAGCGGTTCAGTTCACATTTTCCGAGCTGCGTCAGTCAGCGATTGACTGGCGAACCAACCGTATTCTTGAAGAAAGTCTTTGAAGTTTTAAAAGGCCACGCGAAGAGTGATTCTCGTGTGAAGAAGGGCCTGGAAACATTCACAAATCAGTGGTCCAAATTACAGAAAGAAAATGATTCTCTTGTGTCACAACAAAGTTTCAAATACTTTCTGAAAACGATGGGTACAAGATTTCAAGTATTCGCAGGGCCAGAAACTGTATTGTGTTCCATCGATTTGATTACACAAAAAGATAGAATTTTGAAGGAAATGGAGGAGTATCGTGCGCTTCTGAATTTCGTTGCTAAGCTTTCCCCTCTAAATAAAAAGACAGGCTTTATTTATCCCGGGACATTACTCAAATTGTGGGGTAAGAGGACTGATATGGTGGCTAGTATTATTAGTCAGAAACGGGTCAAGGCTCCTCGCTGCGGCGGGTTTCCAACTATCGATACCAATGCGCTAGTACTAACTGCCGCCGACAAGTTTATCCCGTTAAGATTGGGGTCAGTCTGCAGTAGCCTTGTTGATGAGGATGACCGCCAGGCTATTGATAACCAAAACTGGGAGTACTTCGTGGAACGAGTTTCGGCCCAAGCTGACATTGAAAAGGCTATGGTTTTGGAGCCTCCACTGATGGAGGCACAAGAGTACTTAACGGACGGTATTTTGTTTCCAATTACGGGTGGGATATGTGTTTCTGGCAATGAAATAGTTCACCTGCTACCGCAGGGTAAGCAGGGGAAGGATGCAACCTGTGGAACTGTAAAAAAAGACGCGCTTCTAGACAAGTATAAAGACAATTCTGCAGGTATTCCAACAAGTAGCAATGGTGATGACAGCTTTATCAAAGTCTTCGACAAAGGTGATAAGCCTGAAATAGCTTACCATCATGAAATCTTTGGGTTGTATCTGGTCAATAAATACGCAGGCTGGACAGTTCCAGTGTTTCGAGGTGCGGGTGTTATTACACTTGATGGTGAATCGCAGCGACACACAGGGTCTTATGTCTTAACCAAGCGCTTATTCGAGTACGGCATTTTCAACCCACTGTGTGAAGACCACCAAAAGCTTGCACATTACGCGTTGGCGACAGTACTTGATTGTGGAATAGCACATGGCGATCTTGGTGAGCAAAACTTTGTTTATTCCAGGGCCATGTTAAAAATTGGTGATGTTGGGCTGCACAATCTCGGGCTGAACAACAAAAACCTTTACCGAGTATACATGGTTGACTTTGCCAGCTGTGTATATTCTAAAGAATCTTTCGGGCTCCTTGATGAAATTGATTGGGACAGAGTTTGTACAGGCAGTTTGAAAGAAAGTTTAAGTATCCCTTTCGTGGCAGCTTTGAAGGCTACATTGGGCAAAGGTCTTCCGTCTCGGGAGGAGTTGGTACCGTACCAGCTCAACGATATCGAAATGTTTTATAAAATGATAAAAAAAAAAGGCCTGAAGGCATGACTGTTGAATCGTTTATTCAAATAGGCAAGGGTTATGCCTGCGCTCATGAATCAGTCTTAAAGGAATTGTTGCCTGGAATGCGGGGGGGTTTTGGAAACGAAGGGTAGTGTGGTTTGTAGTGTATTGGGCCGAGAAGTGTGTCTGTTAAATTAAAATATAATAAGCAATTGCTAGTTTCTAGTACAAATATGACGCCTCATCTACGTCTCCGAAGCCCTCTTCTTCTACTGATTCAGACTTGTCTTTGTTAGTACGCACATTGTGGAGCGGACTCTTTAACCGACTGGCTCGGAATAAGAACCATACGATAGGGAGTGGAAGAAGGGCTAGCCGCAGGAGATGAAATCGATAGCTGGCTGGTACCAGAAGCCAATTTGGTGGATAGCATACCCTTTGATTTCATGAATTCAGTCATTTAGTCATTCAAGAAATTACCAAGGAGGAGTATAGACTAAACTGATTCAAAACAATTTCCTAGATCATTGGTAATAATTGATGGGTTGAGGAGTTTGTAATAGCTAAACAATAATTGTTGTCCTTTATTAATGGCACGTCACACTTTAATAAAAATATCCTATCTATGGCGTCTTTTCATCATGGTATTAATGTTTGGATCATGTTTTGAATGTAGCCCTAATTTGCATCTCAATGCTAGGCACACTCAACTCCACAGTACTCTATTCCAGTGATACGAGTTCAAAAACAGGTGGGAGGACACTCATTGAACGATAGCTGGTAGAATACCTGAAAGCCATACCCAGATATACCAATTCGGTTTTTATGTATCAGCTAGTTACTCTAAACAACCCATGAGTGCAGTCGTAGGTCATGCCGATTTCAACAAACCTGTCAACAGACATATCATAAGGCTTTTCTTTTCCGATCATGTCATAAAACTTCTCGATATCCTTTTCCTGATACGTTACCACCTCCTCCCTAGACGGAAGATCTTTTCCCAGAATATCCTTCAAAGCTGCCAAAATAGGGGCATCCACGCGGAGTCCATCAAAATCAACATTTTCAATCAGCCCAAGAGTTTCATTAGAATATATACAATTGGCAAAATCGACAATGAACACCTGATCGACATCTTTGCTATCCAGCCCGAGATTCTTCAGTTTACCATCATCAACTGCTTGAGTGCATCTGGTATGAACAAAGTTCCGAGCCCAAACATCACCATGTGCTATTCCACAACTGAGTACCGTCGCCAATGCATGATGAGCAAGCTTTTGATGACCTTCATTCTGCGGATTGAACTTGGTATTCAGCAACAAGCGTTCCATCAAGATATAAGGTCCTGTAACCGACTGCGGCTCACCATCAAGTGTAATCACTCCTGCCCCTCGAAACACTGGAACTGTCCACCCAGCATAGCGGTTGACCAAATATAATCCGAACAATTCATGGTGGTATGATATTCCAGGTTTGCTCCCTTTGTCGAAGACTTTGATAAAGCTGTCATCACCATTGCTACTTGTTGGAATACCTGCAGAATTGTCTTTATACTTGTCTAGAAGCGCGTCTTTTTTTACAGTTCCACAGGTTGCATCCTTCCCCTGCTTACCCTGCGGTAGCAGGTGAACTATTTCATTGCCAGAAACACATATCCCACCCGTAATTGGAAACAAAATACCGTCCGTTAAGTACTCTTGTGCCTCCATCAGTGGAGGCTCCAAAACCATAGCCTTTTCAATGTCAGCTTGGGCCGAAACTCGTTCCACGAAGTACTCCCAGTTTTGGTTATCAATAGCCTGGCGGTCATCCTCATCAACAAGGCTACTGCAGACTGACCCCAATCTTAACGGGATAAACTTGTCGGCGGCAGTTAGTACTAGCGCATTGGTATCGATAGTTGGAAACCCGCCGCAGCGAGGAGCCTTGACCCGTTTCTGACTAATAATACTAGCCACCATATCAGTCCTCTTACCCCACAATTTGAGTAATGTCCCGGGATAAATAAAGCCTGTCTTTTTATTTAGAGGGGAAAGCTTAGCAACGAAATTCAGAAGCGCACGATACTCCTCCATTTCCTTCAAAATTCTATCTTTTTGTGTAATCAAATCGATGGAACACAATACAGTTTCTGGCCCTGCGAATACTTGAAATCTTGTACCCATCGTTTTCAGAAAGTATTTGAAACTTTGTTGTGACACAAGAGAATCATTTTCTTTCTGTAATTTGGACCACTGATTTGTGAATGTTTCCAGGCCCTTCTTCACACGAGAATCACTCTTCGCGTGGCCTTTTAAAACTTCAAAGACTTTCTTCAAGAATACGGTTGGTTCGCCAGTCAATCGCTGACTGACGCAGCTCGGAAAATGTGAACTGAACCGCTTCATTTCGGTAAATGAATATGGAATGCCACGGTATACATTCGCTCTATCAACCACTCCTG